>OZ018388.1:29653950-29808412 GCA_963969525.1 Ontholestes murinus
TATATCAGGATTCTTGCAGATAATTAATGGATTTTGATTACTTGCAGTAATGTTTTTAAAGTCATTTAGTAAAACACATGTAATACATTTCATTTCTATAGATGTTTTATTCCTTTTTGTTATAAATTCAAGGTAGCCTTTATATTAATCTTAATATATTTAACCGGCAAGGACATGCAACAACCAGCTGCATTTAAATTGCCAACGATTAATATATCATCCGTCAATGAACCTGATCTTCAATTGCACAATTTTACTCCTAAAGCCATTAATGAGCAAGTAACTGATAATACTTGTGCAGTGCCTAAACAAAACTCTACTACATCGTCTAATGATTTGTCTCACTCTAATAAGAGGTCTACTGTTGTAAATAAATCCAGCAGTAACAATCAGAAGCAGAAAAACAAGAATAATGGATTTCTAGGTCAATCTAGGGATAAATCGCTAAATCTCAAGATTGGAACAAACTACTAGTACCAATGATATCATGGAGTTTCTAAAAGAAGGAACCAATACAGCAGACGGTTTTGTTGTAGAGTCGATCAAACCAAAACATCAAGGAGCTGAATACGCCTCATTTAAAATAGGTATACCATCAAATTTAATAGCTGTTGTAAATGACCAGCAATTCTGGCCTGAGTATGCTTCTGGATCTGGATTGAGTTTGCCAAGGGTGATCAAATCATTGACCAGAGCACTTAGGCCTCACTAGGCCCATTGTGCCCCCCTGACTGGGACAGCCCTGCGTTGTTCTATCACTCATTTAGCCACCCAAGGTGGCGAGCAAAGGACAGCACAACGCTTGGAGGGTTATCCCTTATGTTGGCCATGCTCGGCCAGAGCTCCCCTAGCATGGATTCTCTAAGGTGGGCGAGAGCCGGGCAGGTGGTTAACACATGTTCCACTGTCTCGTCCTCTTCTTCACATGCTCTACATATGGGGGTTTCCACCAGTCCCATAGTAAACAAGTGTTTCCTTAGCTGACAGTGACCCGTAAGGATACCTGTGATAAGACGCAGATTCCCCCGGGATAGTCGCAAATAATATTCAGCTGTTTTCAGATTGGGTGAGCGTATTGCTTCCTTGGCCTGTCTGCAGCCTGAGGTGTTGTCCCAACGTTGTTTTAGCATCTTGAGAGTATTTTGTTTGAGGATATCAGTGAGGCATTTCGGGGTTGGCGCGATCGGAGGCCCGTCCGTGGTATCACTGAGAACCGATCCAGCTCGCGCCAACTCGTCTGCCTTGCTGTTGCCTTCTTCATTATTGTGTCCCTTGACCCAGCGCAGCTCAATACTGTTTGATTGTGCTGCTTGTTTAAGGGTGTTGTGACATTCTTTTACTAGTATTGAGGTGATCTTGTGACTACTCACTGCTAGTATTGCTGCCCTACTGTCTGTAAGGATTTGGATGTTCCTATCACGGATGTCTCGGTGTAGGATTTCTTTCGCCCCTTGGATGATGCCAACGATCTCTGCTTGCAGAGTAGTTGTGTGCTGCTCTAGGGGTATAGCCAATGAGAGGTCCATTTGTTGCGAGTAAATTCCCGCCCCGGATCCTCTTTTGGTTTTAGAACCATCGGTGTAAATTCGGAGGGTTTCCCCACCCTCTACACTCCCGGTTCCTCTTTTTATCGATACATTATAGGGTCTATTGAAGACGTAGCAGGGTGGCAAATTGTCTGTCTTCCTTCCAAGGAGGGGTGTCTTTTTGACAGCCTCCTCTAAAAGGTGACAGTGTCTGCCAGCCCTGCCTCCTTTGTACCAAAGTCCAACTGAGTTTAGGCGCAGTGCTGCCGCCGTGGCCATCTCCTCTACGTATAAGTCGAGAGGTGGAAGGCAGAGCATTGCTTCCATTGCTGCAGTGGGTGTTGTTCGCATTGCTCCGGTATGCTTTTATTTATAGATTTTATTTTTCTAAGAAATCAGAAAATTTTCCTCAAAACAAACAACCTTCGAGGACTGTATAAAACAGAATATGGATCTTAATATATTCCATATAAATATTCAATCATTAAATAATAAAGTAAACATGTTATCCAACTTCTTACTGCATTAATCTTTTCATATAGTATGCATATCAGAACATTGGAATTCTCAAGAATTAATGAATGTTGTAGTTTTACCAGGTTATGACTTGGCTGCAAAGTACTGTAGAACTAATTATATCCACGGCGGAACTTGTATATACATACGAAAAGATTTATCTAGTAATATAATTCCACTAAATGAATTTTGTATTGATAAGGAATCTAAGTTTTGCGCTATACATGTACCATGTTTTAATATTGTCGTTGTTTGTATATATAGATCCCCTGCTGGAGATCCAAATAAATTTATAGATAAATTAGGTGATGTTCTTCATTATATAGATAATAAGTTTACGTATAAACATTCTACGATATTTGTAGCAGGAGATTTCAATATTAATTTTAATAAAAAATCGCCTATTCAACAATTATTGCTTTCACTTATTCAGTCATATGGACTGTAAACTACTATAAATGATAGCACAAGAATATGTAAAACTTCTGAAAGTTGTATTGATAATATATTAACAAATATAACAAACTATACTGCTGGGACAATTAATCCAAATTTATCCGATCATCTAGGTCAATTTATTAAATCTAAAATTATTAATAAATCTGATAAGAACAACTTGGTGACATTCTTGAACTAAGTGATAATGTAGAAAATATTGCTACATACATTAATCATATCTTGTCTGAATGTATGGAAATATATCTGAACCTTAAAAAACATTCCAATGATATAGTAAAAACTAACTGGTTTACTCCAGAACTTGTAAACATGAGAAACACATTGAATTTTCTTTATGAATATTATATATTAACTAAAACGGCTGCAGCCAAAGAATTATATACGGATCACAAGAAAAAGTATATGAAAAAACTAGATGATACGCGTAGACTTAGTTACAGTAAGTTTATTGAAAATTCAAATAATGCAGCAAAGGCATCTTGGCAGCTAATCAATTTTGAACGGAATGCAGGCCATGATTTTAAAACACCTTCTATATCCTCGGAAACGTTTAATGATTTCTTTATAAATCACATTAATTTAATCGTTCAAAATATTCCCGATATTAGTCTACCTTCTTCAAATATGTAGGGTTCTAGTGGATCTTTCTTTTTTCTAGGGACATATTTAATATGGACACATTTATTCTTAAAAAAATATCTACAAAAATAGCTCCTTATCTAATAACCTTATATAACAAGTGTTTTTGTAATGGAATATTTCCAACAGTTTTTAAAATTTCTCGAATTGTCCCTATATATAAGAAAGGTGATATTGAGAATGTTTCGAACTATAGACCAATAGCTATCATTCCTATAATAAGTAAAGTGCTAGAAATATTGGTCAAAGAACGTTTACTTTCATATTTCCATAAAAATAATTTTTTTTACAGATTTTCAGTACGGATTTAGATCAAACAGAAGTACGGAGCTAGCCGTAGATGAACTAATATCATTCATTATTAATAATATGAACAACAATATACATACATCCATAACACTGTGCGATCTAACTAAAGCTTTTGATTGTGTTAATCACAATATACTTATAGAAATGCTACGTATGTATAACATTCAAGGAACTGCATTAAACTTTTTTAAATCATATCTTAGCAACCGAAAACAATGTGTTAGTGTAAGTGGTATTAATTCAAGCTTTAAGGATGTAGTACATGGGGTACCTCAAGGGTCCGTTTTGGGCCCAATTCTTTTCATTATATATATCAATGACTTACCAACATACATGGCTCCTACTAAACTCATCTTGTTTGCTGATGATACCTCTTTTATTTGTAGTCATAGTAACCGTACCATTCTTGAAAAAATGGCAGCAGAGGCTGAGAACAGAATAACTGACTGGTTTAATGCCCACAAATTAAAACTAAATACTGTAAAAACACAAAAAGTATTGGTCTCTCCTAACCTAAGAGGAAACATACCAGACTCTGTGACCGTTCTCGGGATACGTGTGGATAATCAGTTAAAATGGCTTAACCATATCGATGTACTGGCAAAAAAACTCAATAAGTCACTGTTTTTATTGAGAAAACTGGACAAGTTAGTGGACAAGAAGACATTAATAAATGCATTCCATGCATTATTTAACAGCCGTGTGCTTTATGGTCTAAGAATTTGGGGAAATTCGAGCGAGTCAACCCGAATCTTTCTTTTACAAAAACAAGCGATTCGTATATTAGTGACCATAGGCAGAAAGGATTCATGCCATTTTAAACGTTTAAGTCTATAAACGGTTCCAGCTTTATTTATTTATAAAACGTGTGTGTATATACATAGAAACGGTAATAAGTTCATCAATGTAAACCGATCTCATTCATATTCCACTAGATATGGATCCCACATATTGGGTGCTAGAGCCAAGTATACTAGACTGGCTAATAACACTACACAAACAGACCTGTACAACAAATTACCTGAAACGTTAAAATCTATGTCACTAAAACAATTTAAATCTAAATTAATAACAATATTAATTAATGCAGAGCCATACACAATAGATAAATTCAGAAATATATTTAATACTATTAGTTCATAATATTAAAATCAATTTTATGATTTCTGATCATTTAACCTGTTATAGTATTATTAATACAACTTGTATTGAACCTAAGCTCATCTTATCCTACTAAGTTTTAATTTTATACTCAATTTTATTTATGCTAATGCTAAGTTCTATGTATCCATCCTTCTATTTATACAGTAGTTTTAAGTTTTTTATGATTTATTTTACGACTTTATTTTATTAACTTATTCGTTCTAAATTTTATCTATACACCGATCTTATTTTATTTATACACTAGTTTTAAGTTTTATGATTTATTTTATTTTATTAACATATTTGTTTTAAATTTTATCTATACACTGATTTTAGTTTATTTATACACTAGTTTTAAGTTTTTTACGATTTTAATAACATATTAGTTTTTAATTTTATATATATACTGATGTTCTTTTATTGTTATTTTATTTATACACTAGTTTTATGTTTTATTTATACATTGTTTCAATTTCCATTTGTCTGACATCCGACTTGAACTTTGTTTCTTTTGTTTGATTGTATGTATAATTGTATTTTTAAATTTATACTTCTAATTATATATTGACGTGTGTAAACCTGTGTGTCCTAGCACCAATAAAGTATTATTATTATTATTAAGTTACTAATATTCACTATGCCTTGTAAGCATTAAATCTGCGACTTTTTATATATTTGATCGTGAGATCAAAGGGATTGTGTTTAGTAATATTTGTAGAATTTGGGTACTTGATAATCAAATAATGTAAGTGAATGTGAATTGAAATATAGAATTATTTCGTCCATATCATTAATATAAACTAAATTATCAAGAATTTTTAAAAGAAAATAAAACTAAAATAATTTAATAGCTAAAAATTTGGCCAAATGTTTAAAATTCAATTTATACCCCTATATTATGAATAACCTTGTTTATTTGATTATGAACAATTGTGATTAGGAATGTTGTTTAATTTCTGTAAATAGATTTTCGTCACATTTTTTTGTTATGAACTTAATTTATATATTAGTATAAAAAACTTATATTTAAATTTCCCTTAATAGCTTCCAATAGGTAACGTGATAAAGATTGAATGGACTTAATAAATATTGTATGCTGTACATTTCTTTTTAATGATATAAAAACATTGCATTTGAAACATTACAACACCCCAATACTTCTTACACCTTGAAAATATTTATCAAAAGTCTATTTATTAGATAATCTGCCACTTTGTACAAATATTATAAAATATCAAATTACATTCCTTAATTTGACAAATAGCAAAAAAATCTATATTTTACGTTTTACTGTGACTTAATACAATATTATATATATATATATATATATATATATATATGTATATGTAAAATGTCTATACTTCTATAAATAAAAAGGTTATAAAAAATAAGCTATAATCATACATTATATAATATTAACGCCACATAAATAAATCTTTCTGTTTATGAACTTTTGAAGCTGTTTTTATAGTTTCCTCCGTATTAAAGTAATTAAAAGTAAGGACTAGTGTGGCCTTTGAAGAATTTTTAAAACTCATTTTCGTTAATCTTTTCGAATGTGTTCATCATTAAAGTTATAATTTATAACGCAATAATTTCAATTCATTCGCCATCTAAATCATGACGTACAAAAACACGACAGCAGGTGCAAAGAAGCGGATCGATAAATATTAATTATTAAGCCGGCGATTAAAATCTGTCAGTGTTTTACGTGCATCATAAATGGCGCTTCTTAGAAAAGCACCTCGCGGTATAAACCAAATTTACAACTGGACACGTTTATAACAAGAAGTACGTCAAATATTAAACGAGAAAAAGCGTATTAATTTCGTTATGCAAATACGAACGTAAGATGTTTTACGACGGCGGCGTCACCGTCCCGGGGTTTTATGGTCGATTTCGCGTTGCTTGTTTTTGTTAGAAGCGCGTCTTGTCTGGACATCTGCTGCGAGACATCAAAGATCATCGGACACGCCGGATTAACTAGACCGCTCTGATGAAGATGTCTTGCGGTGTGACGCAGCCAAACTAATTACGGCCGTAATGAGTCGAGCTGGCTGAGATTAAGTCTGCGCAAAAGTTGGAACGGTGATGGATTTTCGAAGATTGTATCAACAGGAAACTGGTCGTTTGCCGGGATTGTGAATAATTGTAGACATAAATCAAGAGAAAATGAGAATGGTTAACAACGAGTGTATCATTTTCCTAATGTGAATATAATGGTTGGAATATACAGTGATTTTCAAGTAACAATTGAAATTGTGGCTAAATAGTTTTCTTACTAACCTCGGTTACTTAACGGTTTGGACTTAATATTAATTATTTATATTCACGTAGCAAATCGATAACTTATTTAATTAATACGGCAGAATAAACAATATAATATATTTGCTTTAACGTTTGCGTAATTAATGTCAATAATATTAAATTATTTTATTGACTTTTTAAGAATCCTGTAATGTTTTCGTGTATATCATTATTTTTAATAAATAGATTACCACCCAGCAGTTGCGTTACGTCTTAATATAGATTGTATTCTCAATCTAATAATTATTTTATAACGAGCGTCAGTTGTGTCGGCAATAAATTATCTGAAGCTAACAGGTACGAGCCGAAAACGCATTTGGTCTTTCCAACTACCATATTTTTCTACGGCACGTACACCAAATTAACAACTCAATCCGGAGAGTTGTCCCCTGGGGCGCCGGACAAAACGCAGACTTAATTTCGCAAGATCTCAGATTAATTGCACCTTTTTGTCTTCCTCGTCTTCCCCGTAGGCAAAAGGCCGGCATACCTGCTTTGCTTCGAAACCGAGACCGATGAATATCTCTACCTACCAAAACGCAGAGATAGGCATCGGCTATGAAGATGATTATTGATTCCGACCGAGCGGCCTCAAATATTTACATCGGCCCGTGGATTGTTTCTTGTGTCCGAGTGTTTACCATGGGTAAACGTCACGTGAAAGGTTAACGTGTCTTTGAATTATTGAGCACACACTTCTAGGAAAGTTAATGAATCATTTTATGTAATGCGGCGTGGGTGAGTGGATGGATGAGCGATTCCCATTGTTTGTGTAAACAGAGTAATAACTTATTCAAATACACGGTTATTATATCTTGTTTGATGTTTATTTTTCTTCAGTACGTGTATGTTTGCCATGGACTTTGCGTAGGAAGGCTCTGATAGGTTTAAATTGTGTACATCGTGAGTTTACATATTTGGTTTTAACAATTAAACAATTTTGGTCAATTTGATCTCCATCGACAGATGAACAAGTTGTTTAAACTTCTCATACTTTCTAAACAATAATATTTACGGCATATGTAAACCAGTACCTTGATGTATTTGGAAAAGAAATATTTTACTAATTTGTTCTACGTAAATATCGTAGGTTTATCATATGAACATAAAATCTCCAAATAAGACGGAGCACATAAATTAGCAATTTTTGAAATTCATTAACATTTTGACATACAGTTAGAAGAACCAATTTATATATTACAGATATTGTTTAATTATTTAAACGCATTTTCCTTGCCAGAAAACATACTAATAATTAATATCAATTTGAAGAACGAAGAGATACATTTATTCTTATCTTGCAGAACCCAATTTACACAATTTGTTAGATAAAACAAAACAAAAATAGAAGCCTCTTCCATCATTTGATAATTTATTTATATGATAAATAAATTTTTGCTACTTTAGCAATTTTGCGCTTAATAAACAATTTGTTGGAAAATACGCGTTATCTAAATCTCGAGCACCGACATTAGTTGTATTTATCAAGTAACGCCCGATTTGTATAACGAATGATAGTTGTTGATTTTATAAAAACATAGTTACAATATATTTCGATATTCATACCGCTGTGTTCTCACTTGAGCTTATTTAAAACCTCTGAAATAACCAACAGGTTATGGGCCCAGACACATAGGGTTGCGCGACGTTATAAGTGATAGTGATTGTTACCAGAATTCCCAAAACTCTTTCGACTGATCGAATTTTTTTTTGAACATTGTTTTCATCGAGTGTTAAGAATGAATACGAGTGGTGTCGTAAGATTTGAGCAATTGAATAAGGAAACCTGGAAAATCCAAATGCGCGCGATACTAATAAAAAATGACGCTTGGACATATGTCAGCGGTGCGTCGGTAGAACCCAGAATCATCGCTGGTGTTGCAGTTTCAGTTGATGCTGCGCGACGTTAGACCGAGGGAGATCTCAAAGCTCAATCGGACATTATTCTGTCAATAAGCCCTTCAGAAATTAAACCGGTGAAGGGATGCAACACAGCGCGAGAGATCTGGATCAAGTTAGAGGAGATTCATCAATCGAAGGAACCCATGCGAAAGGCTGCGTTACTAAACCAGTTGATTTCTCATAAAATGCAGAACGGTGAGGATGCTCGACGAAGCACACAAGACTTCCTTAATATCGTCGACAAATTGACCGAGATGGACATTGAAATAAATAGCGATCTACTGACAGTGATGCTTTTGCGAAGTCTGCCGAATTCATTTGACAACTTTCGGTGCGCAATCACATCGCGAGATGAACTCCCAACGCCTGAAACATTGCGCGTTAAAATATTAGAAGAATGTGAGGCCCGAAAGAATAGTGATCGAAGTAATTTATCTCAAAATGCAATGTTTGCACGGAAATATGGAAATTCAAAATCCAAGAGTAAGAATGACAGAGATGAAGCAAAATATAAAAGACATTTTCCAAAGAAAGATTTTAAGTGCTTCAAATGTCAAAAGCCTGGTCATTTTGCCAAAGAGTGTCGATCGAGCAGAAAATACGAAGGAAATCAATCGAGAGATGAAATCGCGGGCCGTGCCGACAATTTAAGTATGTATGCAGCGGTGTGAGATGTACGTGAATGCGACGAAGTTCTCCGTGCGGAAGAAACTACAGGTAACAGCGTTTGGTGTATGGACAGCGGATGCACTGCACATATGTGCAAAGATACTGACGCATTCTCAGAAGTGTTTTGTCACGGACGCGGGAAGTTGAACCTCGCAAATAATTCATGCGTCGATATCAAAGCAAAAGGAAGTGTACCAATCTTAACAAAAGTAGATGGATGTGAGAAGATATTGACATTGAGAGACACGCTATGCGTGCCGGAACTTCACACGAATCTGGTTTCCGTTGGCAAGATAACGGACAAGGGTTATACGGTAATTTTCAACCGAGAAAAGGCTGAGGTTATCGACGCGACAGGAAAAATTGTACTTGTCGCGGAGCGAACGAATGGGTTGTACTATTTTCATGGTGGCGCCAGTGAAAAGTGTAAGATGGTAAATGAGTCGAACTTTACCAAACCATCGAGGGTAAGCTCATTGGAGTATTGGCATGCACGTCTAGGACATCTCAACCTGCATACGCTGCGCGAAGTGATCAAGAAAGGGACCATCAAAGGATTACGAGTTGAAGACGTAAATAAGGAGTTCACATGTGAAGTATGCATCGAGGGGAAGATGTCACGATTACCATTCCCTAAAAAGTCCGAAAGGAGATCAAATCTTGGAGATATCATTCATTCAGACATTTGCGGTCCCATGAAAGTGACGTCGAATGGAAATAGTCGATATATCATTACTTTCATCGACGACTATTCTGGATGGAGTGAAGTAAGGTTCATCGCACATAGAAGTGATGCTATCAAACAATTCGAGGATTATAGGGCATTTGTTGAAACTCAAAGAGGAAAGAGAATCAAGGTACTTCAAACGGACAATGGCCTGGAATACGTGAATAAACAATTCAACGATCTTCTTAGACAGCATGGAATTACGCGGCGACTGACTGTGCCATACAACCCGGAACAAAACGGAGTCGCCGAAAGGCGAAACAGAACCCTGATGGAGACGGCGAGATGTCTTCTCATTGAATCGGAGCTACCTGCCTCTTTCTGGGCAGAGGCAGTGAATACCGCTAATTTTATTAGGAATCGGTGTCCCACAACTAAACTAAATGGAAAAACGCCATACGAAGCGTGGTACGGGAAATCTCCGGACGTTGGTTTTTTTAAACGTTTCGGATGTGAAGTATATATTTTAAATACAACTCCGAATCGAAGTAAATTGGCACCGAGATCAAAGAAGGGGATTTTCGTTGGATATAGCGAGCAATCAAAAGGTTTCAGGGTTCGGATTTCAAACGAGCGAAAAATCGAAACGTCACGCGACGTAAAATTGAAACAGTCAAGGAGAGGAATTTCCAAATGTACTTAGAGGAATTCCGCCTGCAAATGCAGAAGTTACTGCCGGACGTGGCCCTGGTAGACCACGAAAGATTCGGACAGGACGTCAAGGACGACCAACTAAAAAGTATAGCATTGTCCAGTATGCCAACGATGAATAGGACATGGCACTCATTACTGAGATTTCGTTGACGGAGACTATATCAAGTCCCTAATCAGAATGGCTGCAAGCGATGGCGAGCGAGGTTGGATCTGTTTTATTAAATAATACATGGGAACTCGTGAACAGACCAACAGAAAATCACGTTATTGGTAGTCGTTTTATCCTTAAAAATAAATATGGCGTTGATGGAATTTTCGAGAAACGGAAGGCCAGGATTGTAGCAAGAGGTTTTTCTCAAATTCCAGGTAGAGATTTTCTGGATACGTACGCTCCAGTGGCTCGTTTGAGCACTATCAGATTGTCAGTTGCCCTCGCAGCACGTAAGAAGATGCATATCAAGCAATATGACATAACCACCGCCTACCTCAATGGTGTTCTAGAGGAAGAGGTGTATATGGAGGTTCCAGAGATGATGGATGAAGTATTGAATTTCATGATTAAAAGGAGAGGACTGGATCGTCGCACTGAAGATGAAGCAAAGAATATGCTGAATAGTTTGAAGAGCGGCGACAAGGTGTGCCGGATGAAAAAAGCACTCTACGGATTGAAACAAGCGGGGCGCGTTTGGCACAAGCGCTTGGATGAGGAATTACGAAAACTCGGAGCAATTCCATCCAAAAGTGATCCATGTCTATACCTGAAGGGGAAGAACAACAATCTGATGTTAATCGTCACTTATGTTGACGATATTCTCATTATGTCAAACAATATCGAAGAAATAGAACGTTTCGGAGCTACATTAGGTACAAGTTTTGGTGTGAAGAATCTAGGCGAAGTAAAAAGATGTCTTGGTATCGATTTCGAGAGGAAGGGAGACAACATCAGACTGTGTCAGAGGACATATATTTGTGAAATTCTACAACGATTTGGAATGGAGGAGTGCAAACCAGCGACAACGCCATTGGACGCAAGCACGAAATTGACCAAATCGGAACCATGGTCTGCCTCAGACGGACCGAAACCGCCTTATCGTGAGTTGACCGGAGCATTGCTCTATCTTGCTGTTGCAACACGTCCAGACGTGGCTCACGCTGCTAGCTTATTGAGCCAATTCAATGAATGTTACGGGAAAGCCCATTGGATTGCTGCGAAGAGAGTCGTGCGCTACCTGAAAGGGACTATTAACCTGGGAATCTCTTTCATGCACGACGGAGATTCTATTCAAGGTTTTGTGGACGCTGACTGGGCTGGGTCTATAGATGACAGAAGGTCTTTAACCGGTTTCGTTTTCACCATGAATGGAGGCTGCATATCATGGGACTCAAGAAAGCAGAGGACCGTGGCGCTTTCAACAACAGAGGCTGAGTATATGGCACTTAGCGAAGCTGCAAAAGAGGCCGTGTATCTTCGTCGTCTTATGCAGGAGTTGGGCGAAGACAGCGACATGATAAATTTATCGAACGATAACCTGGGTGCGCGGAAGCTCGTTTCAAATCCGGTCTACCACTCCCGGACTAAGCACATAGATATAAGGCACCATTTCGTTCGCGAGATCGTCATGTCGGGAGCTATAAATTTGAACCACGTATCATCTGAAGACATGCCAGCTGATGTTTTGACGAAATCGTTAGCCAGACATAAGCACATGAAGTGCATCGAGCTGCTAGGATTAACGGAAGGTTAACATGTCGATGCCGGAGCTCTCGAGGGGAAGTGTTGGAAAATACGCGTTATTTAAATCTCGAGCACCGACATTAGTTGTATTTATCAAGTAACGCCCGATTTGTATAACGAATGATAGTTGTTGATTTTATAAAAACATAGTTACAATATATTTCGATATTCATACCGCTGTGTTCTCACTTGAGCTTATTTAAAACCTTTGAAATAACCAACACAATTATTTGTTGAATACAAATCGCTTGCATCGATTATTAAAATTGAATTTTGTTTTGTTGTCAAATAATAAATTTTCTGCATTAATTGTTATTTTTATTATCAATAATATTGAAAGAGTTAATGAATTCAAAATCAATTCCATTATTAACGAACAGGTTGGCCTTGTATTCTCCTCCGTATTTAATAATAATAATAATAATAATAATATTTATTCAGGAAATCAAAATTACAATGAAGTATGATCCTGGAATACGTCAATTTGGGATACATAAAGTAACATAAAGAAAATAACATAGTGAAAATAATCCTAAATTAAGCGCTCGCTTTTAACATAAATTCATTTACAGAGTAAGGTTCGATACATTTGATAAATTCATATACATTCTTTTTGAAGGTTTTTAGATTACTTATAGTTTTTATGTCATGCGGCAGCAAGTTGTAAAATTTTATGCATGCATAGTATGCACATTTTTCACTTTGTGCGAGTCTATGTTTTGGATAGAGTAAGTCGAAACGCCTCTCCCTGTTATCATTGTTTACAAATAAGTGTTTATTTTTGAAACAGAACATAATACATTCATATACATAAATTCCTGTAACTGTAAGAAGATTATTTGATTGGAATTTGTTTCTGCATGACTCTGTAAATTTCATTCCTAGAATTATTCGTAGCGCACGTTTTTGAATTTTTAAAACCTCTTCTGTGTGACCGCTTCCCCAATGAATTATCCCAAAGCGAAGTATAGATAAGAAATTAGCGTGGTATACATTTACTAGTATATTCTGTGATACATTCCCTTTTAAGGTCCTTAAATTGTAACACTGTGTACTTAATTTCCTGCAGAGAACTTTTATATGCTCAAACCAATTTATTTGATTGTTAATGGACAATACTAAGAATTTGACATTTTTACTGAAGGTTAATGTCTCCCATTTTCCAGTGTGACTTCGTCATGCATTGGGCCTCTGTTCGTTTTAAAATAGACGTAGGCGGTTTTTTCTGAATTTAGTATTAGTTTGTTTTGAAGGAACCAATTCTCCGTTTTTTGTAAAAAAATATTTATTTCAATTTTCAAAGTTGACATATTTTTTCCAGTTATTACTGCATTGAAGTCATCTGCGAAACCACTTAAATAATGTTTTCTGCATATATCCAATGAGAGGAGGTCGTTTGTATAAATGATGAATAATATTGGACCTAGAACGCTCCCTTGGATGACACCTGTATTGACCGTAAGCGTGTCAGACCTAACCTTTTGTCCATTAGTTTTTAGTTCCACAATTTGATTCTTAGCACTCAGATATGATTGTATCCACTTATGTGGTACGCCCCTTATACCGTATTGATAAAGTTTTGTTAGTAATATTTTATGGTTTAGACAATCAAAAGCACACGTCATATCTAAGAATACATCACAGACTAGAGAGCCTGATTCCAGGCTTTCAGAAATGTGTTTAAAAAAATTATATAATGACAAATCAATGTTCTTTTTGGGAATATATGCATATTGTCTTTCATTTAATAACTTGTTTTGCAAAAGAAAATTTGTAAGTTTTTCTGTTACTATAGATTCTATTAGTTTTGAGAAAGATGAGAGCATTGCAATGGGTTTAAAATTTCGTATCGGCTTTTTTGTGCAGTGGCCTTATTAAGCCATATTTGAGGACTCGAGGAAAAGTACCAGTCTCGAATGATCTATTAATTAAAACTGTTAACGGCTCTGATATTAAATGAATGAATTTCTTTAATAGGTTATTTGAAATATTATCTATACCTGCACTTTTTTTGTTGTTCATACGTAACGCGTATTTTTTTAATTCTTGTGGTGTAATTGGAAGCAGAAAAAAGCTTTTATTATTCATGGTAATGTTATGTTCCAAGGGTAGTGATGGTAAATTTTCAACTAGTTTCCTGCTTTTTTCTGCGAAGTAGGTATTAAATTCGTTTGCTTTATTTTGTATATTAATTGCATCGTGATCAAATGTTTTTTTTGAGGCCTTTCCCGATATTGATTTTACTATTCTCCATGATGCCTTTGTTTTGTTTTCGGCAAACATTATTTGCTGTCTATTGTAACGTATTCTTTCAGCTCTTAGTAGTATGTCATATTGTTTTTTGTAATTTCTTAAGGTAGTGTTTACTTCGGGTACGTACGGTGATATAGTGCTAAGAATTGATATTTTATTTTTCAAGTCGGAAATTTCTTTTGTGTTGAATGTCAATGTTTTCTTTGGAGTATTTCTAGATATTAGTGGAAAAGATGCATGAAAATAGTGTAAAAAGGTGGTCAGGAAATTAACAAATTGGCGGTCAATATCATGATCGGACTCTAGGATTTCCCAGTTTTCCATTTTTAATTTGTTGCAGAACAAATTCATTTTCTGTTCATTTATTAGGTAATATTTTTCCTGACTTTTGTTTAGATGAGTGACATTTTTAATACTTACAACTTGCGCCGCATGATCAGATAAACCTGCATTTACAACTTTAACGTTACAACTATTGTAGTTTGTAATAACATTGTCTAAACAAGTGTTTCCCCTAGTTGGTTTATTTATTGACGGTTTTAGACCAAACGAAGAGAGTATATTATTAAAAGTCTCCTTGTCATTACTTTGTTCTAGTACGTTAATTTTAAAGTCCCCGACAATTTTAAATGGTAGTTTTTTTTGCACAAAGTCTTTATCAACTTTACAAAGAAATCGTTCTTGTGTAGACCGTTTGATATATCACAATCACTAAAAATTCCTTTTTATTCAGTACACATATTGCGCCCGCACATTCGAGCACTTCCTCTTCCGAAATATTATCCAATTCCTTTACACACTTTGTCTGTATCAGGTTTGACGAGTAAATGGCTACACCTCCATGTTGCTTTGTTTTTCTGCAGTAGTAGGCACATAGATCGTAACCTGTAATATTGGTCGATTTTATTGTTTCATTCTGTAACCAGTGTTCCGATATACATAGTATTTCTACGTTGCCTTCATCGTAAGCACATTTGTAAATTTGATTGATTTTATTGTTTATTGACTGTATGTTCTGATGTATAATTTTAACGGTAAAGTTGTTTTTTGGCTTATGTTTTACAGATTTATTCTGATTGGTTATTATAGGAATTTCGGAATTACTATGATTTGTTTTATCATTTGACTTATTAGCGAAAAAAGGGTATTACAGTATCAGCAGAACCTCCGGATACGTTAGCAGTGTTTGCATTATCTTTCCTTTTGTGATAAAAATTGTTTATAAACGTACCTTTCGGCCTGAAGCTTGGACTGATGATTACTTCCGTGGCATTTATTGGTACGCCTACTTTAAAGGAAGTGTAATCCGCGTCCTGAAATTTCGGTTTTTGAGTTTTTCAATGATGCATGTTGCCTCAGTCCTAGTGTAAATATAATTGTTTAATTGTTCAATTGTAACATCTTGATGTAGACGCGATACAAAGATCCATTTTTTTATTGTTACTTGTAGGTAGTTCTCTATCATCAGCTGTGCCACTAAAGCTAAATTTTGGATTATTATTTCTCTTACTTCTAACTTCTTTCCATTTATTACTTTCCCTATATAGTATATATAGGGGGAGTATTGTTTTCGTGCGTGAAAATGTCTGTGGGCGCTGTATCTCAAAAAATAATGATCCGATTAAGATGAAACTTTAAACTTAAGGTTTTACCATTAAAAACTGGAGCTGAAAAGCTTTTGGTGAATATTCAAAAACCGGAAGTGGATGTTTACTCGAGGCCGTTTTTTGTTTTCTTCAAATATTGTTTTTAATATGAAAAATATTACAAATTTTTTTAAACAAAAGTTAAAGGGAATGAGAAACAGAACAAGTTTTTTTTAAATATTTTTCATAAAATTCTTAATTTTCGAGAAAAAAAAAATTGAAAATTTTGACATATTTTGCCAATTTCTAAAAAACGATTGTAGTTACATAAAATTTATATAACAAGTAATTGCAGAGAACTCAAAAGTGAACAAATTATTGAGCATTTTGCAAATTCCTAAATAAGAAATGTATAGTCAAGAGAAGCAGCTCATGTATGGTACATTCAATAGAAATTAATGCCAGATTTGTAAGAGTTGACTGACTTATGGAATTGCGTATATAGTTTTTTTATTAATTTTAATTTAGAAAAAAAATTTTGTTCCTGTTGCAAGTGGAGTGTTAATAGAATTCTTAACGCTATGCAGGTGTTAGAATAAAATATGTTTAAATTATTTTGGTACAAATAGTTAATAGCATCGAATGGTTTCATTTAATGTTTGTAATTTGCGAGATACACCACGTAATTCCTCTTGAAGATCATTCCCAAATACATCTAACTTTTTGTCGTCCAAAATAATTGCCTGAGACTAGTGCATTGGTTTTCAAATATTTCATCAGTTACATGGCTGAGTTTGAAGATGTCGTAAACTGAAAATGTTTGCTGTGGGTTTCCAAAAGGATAAATCGTTTATTTAAGGAATTAATTAAATGTATCTTCTCCGTTAGGGTTTCGTCCGCAGCTTTTTCGTCTTTTCGCTTTTTATGTTTAGCTCTAATTTCACTTTCGGTCGGAAAATCAGTGCTACACTCAAGATTCTCAGCAATTTCATTAGTAGAAATTCATTGTTCAAATCCGAGTTGCCTTTAACTTTTCACTTTTTCAAATAAAATGTTATGCCAAAGAATATAAACTTATATTTTTTATACGTGTTGCCAATCCTCTTGCTTTAACTCTAGTTTCTGCATCTTGAGGGACGTCCATTATTTCGAATAATGCATCTTATATTTTACAAAGTTGATACCGCAGAAGTTTTAGTGCATTTATTCTGGTTGCACACCTAGTTAACACTCAGTGGTTTAAGAGTTAAATGTGAAACATGTTTTCGTCAATTTTGTACTTATTTTCAATTGTGTTGCATATGACAACTATTAATTAGAGTTGTTCATTATGACACATTTGGGGTACAATCAGCAGTTATGGAAAAATATTTAACTTTCTTTGTTATTTATACAATTTACGTAAATTTTCATTTCCTATCAAATGTATAAATTCTCCTTGTATATTATAGCTTAGATAAGTTACAGACCATTTATCAGACTTTCGTTGAACTCTTCTGATATGTTCTTTCATAACTGGATCAAAAAATTTGATAGAAAATTTCCGTTATTAGGTTGAAAGGCTAAGCATTGTGAGGCCAATATTTTAATTACATAGGCCAACAAATTTTGACTTTTTGAAAGTTGATTTCGACCTGATATGTGATTTTGTATAATTTTGATCTGCTGAATTCAAATCCTAGAGTCACTTTGCCCTAATACGCAACTTTTCTTTATCTGTGTTGAAATACAATTAATAAAAATTTTGGTCAAAATAAACGATACTTTTATTGATACAGAGATAAGCACAAATTACGAAGTAATCAAGATGCGAGTGTAAAGACTGAACTTTTATGCTCATATTACATCCCTATTCCATAAATTTCTGTAGTATGTTTTTCACAATTTCCTTGTAGTTAGGATCCTTGTTGTTTCCCAAAAAAAACTTTAATAACATTAACAAATGAAATCCATGCGTCTTTCTCAGTTTCGGTCATGGTATTAACAAGTTCTTGATCTTTCGTTAATATCCTTATTTGAGGAACGACAAAAATTCCTTCCTTTCATTTTGCATCTGTGAGCGGGAAATTTTCCACGAAGGTATTTGAAACAGTCTCCATCTTTATTAAAAGGTTTAACGTATTGATTCATTAATTCTAGTTAAATATGCAGTGGAGGTAACAAGATTTTTTCTGAAGAGTTTCGTGCAGAACAGTTTATGATCCGGGAGTTAAATTATCTCTTTTTGCCCAGTCCGTACTCTTCCAATTTTGATGTCGGTTTCGACTGACCCACTCACACAAAAAATATGGGTACTTCGTATACCTTGACTGCTGTACTAGTAGAAGTCCCACAATTTTCAAATCCCCACAAGTTTTCCAACTATGATCATTGTGATTTTTTCAAGCAGCATTTGTCATTTGCACAGAATGGGCAACCGATACTGATGAAAAAACATTCCCATTATTCGTTGTGCTTTAAGGCTTCTTCTGGAAGAATCAATAAAAATCCTACAATCATCAGGATTGTATGTGCCCCCAAGTTTGTTTATCAGACTGGAAATGTCGGTGCAATAAACTAGACAACCACTTTCTTCAAAATTGCATGAATAATTAGACTCGCGTTTCCTAAAATACGAGATTTTAACGTCTTCTTCCAGTAAATAAACTGCAAATCAGGGAATCCTAGAAATTAAATTTTACTTTCGGGAATTACCCTATACTGTTTTATTGATCAGTACACAATTTAATCTCAGTGGCGTAGCGATTTTTAGAATGTCATTTAATTTTTATTCGCAAATATTTAAAAAAAACATAAATAAGACACCTAGTAAATTTATTAAGAAATTGTGCGTGATGGAAACCAAAAAAGTTTGATTCTCTATTATTTTGGCACTAAAACTTCAAAAAAATGAACAAATCCAAATCACAAATTTTTTGTTGACCTGTGTTATTGAAATAATTATTTTTAGAACTCCTCTTCAGTGCTGAATTTCCAAATTCATATTTTTTTATCAATAGTTTGGTTCTATTTTAAACGAGTGTCACATTCTTTCCATTGTCTGAAAGAATTTTGGATATTTTCAGACTTTTCGTGCATTGTGAGCGTACGTACAAGATTTCCCCAGTCAGAATATCCTTTTTTAGACCAATCATGGGAAGACGAATTATCAAACAATGTGCAGCAAAAGACTGCTTTAAGTCATATAAGGCTTTCTTCAGTTTGAGCACCTTTTGGTTGTTATTATTTGACATATCCTTGAGGGATGCTCATCCAAACATTTTCCTTCAGTGCACCATTTAAAAACACTGTGGTTGCATTTAGGTCATATTTTTTTTTGTCATAATGACATGAAAAGTAACAAAAATATTCTCATACAGAATGAGAATAAATAAGCCAGTAATGGCCAATAATAGCCAAAAATGACTAAAATGTACTGCTGATGACGATACCATCATCCAGTAATATGGGTCCGAGTGGATGATCACTACGTGAACTCCGCCCACATGTTCCCTGCTCTAAATTATTTAGTACTTTTAAAATTAATATTAATTGTTAGAATATATTACTTTTAAGCGGACTTGTAAAGTAAAATCAATAAATCAAGTGATAAAGCTATTAGTAATCTAAAGGTTGAGTGTCTAATCACTGGTGAAATAGTTTTTTCAAAATCAACAACCGGCCTTTGGGTTTAACCCTTCGCAACTAATCTTGCTCTATAATGCGGGAATATAATCGTTGTCACTGCTATCTCCATTACTTTGGATCTCAACGTTGTCATTGGAAATGTGACTTTGGCTCTCATCTGTGATTCTTCTGGTTTTCTCCCACTGAATCTGGCATCTCGTTAACTTTACCTTCTTCTACGAAGATAGGAACTTTTTTTTCTGTATCCTCTATGATGACAACATCCTTGCTTTTTGTATCATCTTCTCTGATTTCTTGTCCTATTTCAACCTCTTTTGTTTTTCAATATTTGGTTTCTTACCTTTCCACATTTCATAAGATGTTCTGTCATTTATAACCGTTGTTGATGACCGATTCTTCAGATATACTGAGGTGTTGATTACTTCTGCCCAGAATCTCTTTCTCATATTTGCATCAAGTGGTACACAACTGGCTTTTTCGGCAATGCTTCGATTCATTCTCTCCAACATCCCGTTCTGTTCAGGAGTGTATGAATTTGACCTTTGGTAAATGATACTACATTTATTCAAAAAAACTGTTTGTATTCTAAACTAATTACCTCCATTGTCGGTAAGTAAGACTTTAACTTTTTGTTTTGTTGATTTTCGAGGTGAAAGAAGTGTGGAGAACGTGTGTGGGAGTAGGAAAGAGTGGTTGGAGAATAGGGAGGAGAAAAATATATGAATGAGCAGGAGTATCTGAAAGTTTGGTAAATGAGTGGTTGGAAAAAGGGGTGAATGTGGCAGCGTGGATGAAGGTAAAATGAGAAGAAGTGGAAAAGCAGGAGCGTTTTTTTTACTCAGTGTACTACGTATACTACGTATATAGGAAAAGTATTGTTTTCGTGATTTTTTGGAATTTTTTTTTTGCGGAAATATCCGTTTTGGTGTCCCATGAGTCCATTGCACTGATTTCTAGAAAAAAAAATTGTGTCTGTGCGTGTGTGTTTGTCGGTGGGTGCTGAGTCTCAAAAACGAAAGATCGTATTGAGATGAAACTTTAAACTTATCGTTAAAAACTGGAACTGAAAATGTTTTGGTAAACATTCATAGACTGGAAGATAAAACATTGTTTAAACAAAAGTTAAAAAGAATAAAAAACTGAAAAAGTTTAATTTCATAAAATTCTTAACTTTCGAGAAAAAAATTGAAAATTTTGATATTTTTTGCCAATTGCTAATAAACCATTGAAATTATATGAAGATTATATAACAAATAATTGTAGAGAATCTAAAACAAAACAAATTATTAAGAATAGTTTTTTTGAATAAACCTCATAGTTTTCGAGTAAAATATAGGGAAAGTACTATGATGGCCACATCACCATTTTTAAAATTGTGTTTGTTTTGACCCGACAAAATACTTGGATTTTCGGTTTCGTCTTGAGATATGCTTGTGTTTTCGTTTTCCTTTATTTCCTTATTTCGCCCGCTAGCTTGTTTTAATGCATTTCTGTAGTTCCTTATTGTATTATCTGTGGGTTCATTGTTTATGTTTACTGTTTATTCCACTTCGGGAGATGTTTCATTTTGCTTTTTGTGTGAGAAATTCCTGTTGATTTTTTGTTGTTTATCGATACCGTGTGAATCGTTGTCTGTAGAATTCACGTCGATTTTATTTGAAATTAGCAATTCTATGCCATTTTTTTTCGAATGTGATTCATTTTCAATACTTATTGTAGTTTTCTGTTGTCTCTGCACCACATGTTTTTCAATTTTTTGGTTTTTGTTATTCAATAATTTTGTGAGGTTACAAATTTCTGCTTCTAGTTTAAGGATTACCTTGTCTTTGTGATGTATGATTTTCTCTTGATTTTCTAATGATTTTTTAATTGATGAAATGTCTTGCTTCATTTGCCAGCATAATTGCAGGCTGCTTTTCTGTAGGTTTTTAAGAAATTATACTCAAATACAGCGGGATTTACTTCGCTTTCGGACAGCGAGTGACCGATGGCAGCGCCCCATTATAATAAATAATACTTTATGTAATTGTATATAAATATGTGTTTTTAATGCATTTAATTTACTTTAAGTTTGAAAATAGTCAACTCTTGATTGAAACTTCTAGGTCCATTCTGTATTAAAAGATTATTTTTTATGTATATAATTTGTATTAATGAGGAACACAAAATCATATATAAAATATAATATAATGTTATAAACTAAATAATGAAAAGTTAATTATTTAACTATTATTAACAACTATGCTCTTTTCAGGTTTCCCAAACAAAATTTAATTTATTCAAGGAGGGGTGACCGCCATAAACCACAGATTTTATAAATGTAATAAGGTGAGTTAACAGCATTTTAACATAAATATTTATTAATGAGTTCCTTTAAATTTTTATAATCTCTCTAGTTTGTATATTTAATCTAAAAGATATTTAAAACCAGAGTAGGTTGTAATGTTTCTATGTGCACTTTATCGATCGAGGGGTGTTGTAAGAATACTGTGAATTTATATTTCCGTAATTCATTGTTAATCTAATTAATCTAAGTAACCACTACATAATTAATTACTTCGTGGAAATTGAAACACACCTCAACTTCCACGTTATATCACCAGTATATAAATTATATATGTGAAGCATTTTTAATAGCATGTAATTTTAGCTTTCAAGCGAGTTATTTATCAATAAATCCCTCCATATTTCACTACCAAAATATATTAACCAAAAATTATTAAAACTTTTACAGTTATTAACATAAAATTAATTAATTTATAATTATTATAAATTTATCTAATTTAGATAAAATAATCCAATTTTATATTTAATTAATTGCTCACTTAACCCGTGGCGAAACATATTTGAAAAATCTTGATTAGAAATTAAAAACACTTGGTTTGTATCACAGAATATTTATTATTTTTTCTCCGACTAGTTTCGATAATATGTCATTATCAAGGAGTTGATTACTCCTTGATAATCGGAGAAAAAATAATATTCTGTGAAACAAACCAAGTGTTTTTAATTTCTAATCAAGATAATCCAATTATTAATTAATTTTAGGACAGTCATTTTAAAAACACATACAACAAAATCAATAAAGACTTATAGAATATATATTTGCATTACTTTATTTTTTAATATATATTTTTAGAGAATGTATTCTTAGGTACTAGCCTATTAATTTTTTAAATAAATATATTAAATACTTCTTATTGTCGTCTCATGTGTTAGCCTGCAAATAAAATGTTAATGTTAGATATCTATCCAATCTCATATAAAATTAGATAAGTAATCCATTTAATATAATATAAATACTAAATTTATAATTATAAAGTGTCAAGATTGCGTGCCATCTCAATCAATTTAAATCATTTCCAAAGAGGAAATTTGCCGAGGGATCCACTACCAGCACCTCTTAATATCAAGCAAGCGTCGTCGAAATTGATGACCGTGTTCCGGCTCCCGAATAAGATTCAATTCTGAATAACCAGTAGGCGTATCAGACAAATGTTGCCTTCAGAAAATTGCGATTCGGCCCTCCCCCCTTCCAGGAAGCGGCAGCAACAGTTGTGCCCGAATTATACCCCGGCCCGAGTTTATCACCCAATTCCACCGGCATCTGTTTTAACTAAAAACGGCCCTCCCATTTTCCTTTGCATTCCCTTTGTTCATCGTGATTCCTCATTTTGTTTAGTTCACGCCAATTACCGACGCCGGTGTCAGCTGTACACCGACCAGAAGATGTTATCAACTGTCAGCGACGTGCGCTCGCCCTACCTGCCCTAAGGTAGGGCACGTTGAGATGAGATGAAGAGGTTGACAACTTCAAATTGGCCCTAATCCTCCTTTCCGTGCAATCCTCGGCTTTGTTGATTAATAGATGGTCTTTGAGGGTCACTTTTGTTAAGGCCTTTATACTTTATTAACGAGAGTCCCTTTGTGTCCGCGTCCTGCTTAATGTCGGATTTAATTGGGAGATAATGGTGGCCGGATCCATCTTCTTCCCACAGATTATATCGAGCGTTACTTGTATCGATGTATATTTGACAATGGAACGATCTGACCTATGTAGTCAAGTCACTTGATAACATCTTAGTCTATGTCGACCATACATTTATCACCTTACACGATGTCAATACGGAAATACTTCAAAGAAAAAATGACGTGATAATAGTATTTCTAATCATTTAGTCTTTTTAAAAATACCGCCTCAGTTTATTTTATATTTTACTGTAAGTTTGGTAATGATCTTGTAAAGGTTGAAACTAAAGTCGCTGAATAAATTCCGTGTGTGCAGTTTTATTTATCATTTGAGAAAAATTAAATGAATGTCATTAATTTTTAACATGTTTTCGACCCAACCCAATCAGTAATAACATAATTAAAATGTTAATTTTTGCTAATTTAAATAGTTCAAAGACTGGTTAGGTATATTATTTATACTACAACTAGAATATAAAGAGATTATTAATATTACTAATTTAACTGTCTCTTTATTAATATCCTAATTGGTCCCATTTAATAACTATAAAACAAGGCCATATATAATGTATACCGAGCTTATTAAAAATGCAAATCGACCCTTGTAAGTGCATTTTTTACTCGATCCTCGTATAAACGGAAAGCTTTAATTAGGATTCATAGCCCTGCTATCAATTACACTGGCGTAATTAGTAATGTGAGTGGAGGGCCCGGATGGGCCATAAATATTTAAGAAGGCGCCTGGCCGTATACACGGTGATCGGACCCAGATAGCCCCCAACGGGGAATGCGAAATATCGTGCAATCATCCGAAAAAATAAACGAAAAGCCGCCGTCCGCACCAAAACCTATCAAAACATAATAGTTTTCCAATTGAAATGAATCGGTCGCTTTCATTAAGGTTGGCAGGTGGACCAGAAAGGCTAACCCCGTTCGTATATCTGTCGGGAAAACGTTCTCCTTTTTTGCCTCCCATATTTCGAGAACGTGATGATAGCGATAAACAATATCAAATTTCGAAACCGGGAAACAGGTCGCGACACATGCACCAGCGGTTTCTGCCTTAATTATAACTAATCGGAATACTGACCACCAAGCAGAATATGATTATCATACGAATGAAATGTTTTTTTTTATAAGTGATATGTTAAAAAGATTTCGCACAAGAAAAGTATAGGATTTCTTTCTTCTTAAAATTGCATTCTATGCCTTCTTTTCTTGGAATGAAATGAAAATTCGTTCGACAGTGCGGCAGCAGTGGCGGTTTTTAGTGATTGCTGATAAATTACCAATTTATTATAATTCGATCAATTATACATAAGGTATTTTTTTTTTTGATTTTAGGAATAATATATGCATTCTTTTAATTTAATTTATTCCTGATTTTTGTTGTAATTAAATTAGTAAATGAAAATTGATAATCCACGTTGGATTCATTTGTTCAGAAAATTAAAAAAAACTGACGATTCTTCAACAAATAAAGATCGATCTATGTCAACAGTCAATTTAAATCATCCATCTACATCTTCATTGACATTTAGCAGTAGAAATCTTCACTAGGTTGTTCCCAGCATGAAAAAAGGAGCATACAACATGTACATATAGTAATGTTGAAATTTACATTCATGTAGTTAAATTTAGTAATGTTAATGAAATTGAGAAATTTCGAATTTTAAATTGTAAAAGAAAACCAAATGATACTTTTGTTTTACCCTATTTTAGACAATTTAATTGGTTAATCTTTTCTAATCATTCAAACAGATTCTTTTGCAAATATCTCAGACAGTATCTCAATATTCTAAATTATCAGGTAAAAATGTTGTGTTATACAAATATTACCATAAAAATTCAATTGTTTATGCGAAATAAATTAAATATGGAAAGACTTCGACAAATTGAAGAAAATAGACATAGATTAAAACCAATAATCAAAAGTATCATATTTAGGGGAAACAAAATATTCCCTTACGAGATCATCGTGATGCTGGTTCTCTCTTAAATACAAAATCTATTACAAACGAGGGCAATTTTTGTGAAATTCTACTTTTCGAATTGCATCTGGTGACAACTTTAAAAAATCATTTGGAAAACCATTAAACATATTTCACAAATATTTTATTCAACAAGGGGAAAAATACTGCCACATCTTTTAAACAATTTATAATGATACAGTCAATATTTTAAACGAATTACAAATTAAAATGACAAAACCGCGAATTACCAAATGCCAGAGGAATAGACCAAACCTGGATCAACCTATTATAGCAGATTATTTTTATTTATATTTTCCCCTTTTATTCATTATGGGTGTCAGACTTATTCTCTACAATATGTCTCAGTTAATTTCTTTTACACTTCTTTACCACTGTTACGTAGCTTGTGCTATTTTCTTATTTCTTTCCATTCTATTCCTTTTCTTTCCGCTGCTTGATGTACTTGCTCGTTCCAACCCTTCCTTGGTCTTCCTAATTCCCTCTATCTTTCTTAGGTATCTCATTTCCATTGCATTGGTTTTTCTGTTATTACTCTCTGTGGTTACTCACGTTTCACTACTATAGTCCATCCGTTGGATCTTCCGTCCTACGTCACAAACTATCGCTTCAAAAAACGACGAAAGTTTTACAGTGCGTTCTTTTTCTAATGCATTTGGTTTACTTACTATCAGACTGAATGTTTTTGTGTCGTTTCTCGAAGCGATATTTTGTGACGTAGGACGGAAGATCCAACGGATGGACTTTTATATACTTCTGTTTTTATTGTTTTTGTAATCTCTTGTTTCTCTAAGAATGTTTTCTTTATTGTGTTGTAGATCATTCGTGCTTTGCCTAGTTTTTCATCTTTTTCTGATTCTATCTTCCCTGTTTCCTCTATTGTTGATCCCAGGTATTTAACCCTATTTTGTGATTGTTCTCTTTTGATGATATTATATTTATCTTTTCGAGCTCTTTTTTGAATTTCCAAGTTTTCTTCTGAATCTGCTATTAATGTTATGTCGTCGGCAAACATTAATACATATTTGCATTTTTAATAGTTTTTAATATTTCTATACCCTATCTTTGTGCTCTTTGTTTGCTATTTCTTATTGCTTAGTCATTAAGTGATGCAAATAGTAAAGAGCTTAATATACAACCTTGTCTCAGTCCAGTTTTGGTCTTGAACTCCTCTGATTATTTATTTCCTATTCTTACTTTATTTTTGTTATTTCTTTATTATATTTATTATGCTTTTTTATCCTTCTTGTTTCGAGTATATGCCATATGTCTTCTCTTCTTACCCTGTAATACGCTTTTTTAGGTTGTAATTCTTTTCTCTTTTTAATCATCTTTTCTCTCGTTAATTGTCTCATTATGTATATTAAGTCTTGTTTGCTTCTATTTTTCTACATCCGTGTTGTTCTTCTCCCAGCTGTTGATCTAATTTTCCTTTTATTCTTGCTTCTATTAACCTAGTAAAAATTTTCCCTGGTTTGATTGTGAGTGTAATACCTCTGTATTTAACACATATTTTTGTGTCTTCTTTTTTGTGTATGGATATTATAATTCCCTTGTTCCATTCCTCGGGTATCTTGTGAATTTTGATAATGTCATTTACTATTTCCAAGAATTCTTCCTTCCCATTTCTTATTTCGTTGATTCACCTTCTATATCTCCGTGATGGTTTGTTTTGGTTATTTCATTGATTGTCTTTATTGTCACTTAAGCCACAAACGAAATACAATACAATTTCTGTGGATGTGCGCGTCAATGTAATAATTACAATAATAATAATAAAATAAAAAGACATAAAATTAAAATACGGTAATATAAATAAGATAAAATTTACATAGATATTCTAGAAATTAACATAACACGGTATAAAACTAGGACGTCACAAAATATTCATGTTTGTTTGTTGATATATTCATCGTAAGTATAAAAACAATTTTGTACCAGAAATTCCTTTAGACTTAACTTATATTTTGTTAAATTAGTACAATTTTTAATGTAGGTTGGTAATTTATTAAAAACTTCCATGCACGAATACATCGCAGATCCTTCATATTTAGTAGTATGATGTAAGGTAGCTCTTATATCGGATCCATGTCGTGTTGCATAATTATGAAAGTTATTGTTTTTTATAAATTTTGTTTGATTATTAAATATATATACTGCACACTTGTAGATATACACACTGACTACAGTTAATATTTTATTTTTTATAAATGTGTGGCGACAGGTTTCAGTTTGTTTTAAGTCGAATATCAGTCTGAGTATTCGTTTTTGTGCCACAAATACCCTGGTGGTGTCACCTTTACCCCAAATTAAGATATTGTATGCCAAGTGTGTATAAGCAAGTGCATAATATATATATCAATTAATGACTTAGTTGGAAATTTTGTTTTTAATTTTAAAATGGCGTAATAAGAACTACTCAATTTTGAAGTTACGTGATCAATCTGTTTGTCCCATTTAATTTTCTCGTCAATATAGCTTCCTAAATATTTGACTGCATTTGAATTATTGGCAACTGGATTTTCTGGAGGTTTCCTGTTATAAAATTGAACGGTAATTGTTTTGTCAGCATTTAAGATAAGATTATTTTTCTTGCACCAGCCAGATATCTCTTCGTTAACAATATTCATTTTATCTACTAATTCGTCTTGACTACTTGCTGACAAGACGATTGCCGTGTCGTCAGCAAAATTGATCATGTAACCTTCACTTATGAATTCTCTTAGGTCCAGTACATTAAAGAATTCTTTCCATCTTTCTAATATCTTCTTTTTATCTGTTATTATATTTACGTTTTTATCTCTTATACTTGGCTGGGTTAATGAATTTAATTGCTCATTTGTTTAATAGTGCTATTAAACATCTTTTTGTTTTCTGTGAACGTTTCTTTCAGTTTCTTAACGAACTGCTCCCAGGATTGCTTTTTTGCTATCTTGAATTTTTGTTCCACTTTTTTATTTAAATAATAATAATAATATATAAACTTTATTCAAATATAGGTGTAGTACATGACAGAATCATAAAAATAAACACAATACAATAAAATCAAATTCTACAGCTAATTGAATACGTCACAAAAAAACAAAAATTAAATCAAGAATGAAATTATTTGCAAATAATATAAACTTCTACAGAATAACATTCTTTTTCTATGAGAATTTTTTTTAGTTTCTTTTTAAATGTAGATTCACTCGATACATCTTGCAAGCTTTTTTGCAGAACATTGAACATCTTTAGTGCAACGTACATAGGTGATGTTTAAAAAAAGGGAAAGTCGGTGGAGTGGAAAACTATACTTGCTGAGATTACGTGTATCATATGTATGATTTGTTTTATGAGAAATAAATTTTTCTTTGTGTTTGAAATTGAAAAGTAATATTTCGTATATGTACAAACTGTAGAAAGTAAGTATGCCCGATTCTTTAAATTTACCTCTACAGCTTTCATTATATTTTAGGTTTAATATAATTCTCAGTGCGCGTTTTTGAATGGTAAATAAATGTTTTGCATGCGCAGAACCGTCATAGTGAATTATACCATATCTTAGCAAGCTTTCAAAGTTCGCTTGATATACTGCGATAACAGTAAAGGTTGTCAGGTTTTGTTTTAAAATTCTCAGAGCATAGCAGGCTGAGTTTAATCGTGATAATAATTGTTCACAGTGAGAATACCAATTTAAATTACTATCAATTACCAAACCCAAAAAATTTGATTTATCTTTAACCTTAAAATACTCATAAGGATTGTGGTGACCGTTACTACGTGGTAATTCATTATAAACACTTAACTAACTCACTTACTATGTTTTAACCACTAAAAATTATGTAATATATATACATATATTACAAAAACGCACGACTTAAGTTTCGACGGTTTAATGTCATTATCAAGTGTAGCAAATTAATGAAGGAGTTCTATTTATACTAATGTGTAGTGGTTTGGGGGTAATTATTGTCGGGTAGGTAAAAGAAAGGGATTACGCATCGTTAACGGATTATAGGTTTTTGAAAAGTGGCGTGTACATTAAATCTGTTTGCTCGTTAAGCAGATTAACGTGAGGATTATTACTTCCTTTGAAAATTTCGGCAGATTCGAGGAGATTAAGCTTTGTACCTTTGGTACAGTGATGTAAAATTTTTAGATTTTGCATTTTGGAAAATTCATGTTTACATTCTAAAGAATGGTTTGAAAAAGTGCTACTGTTTTGATTTAACCTATACGCTCTGAAATGTTCGGAAAATCTAGTTTCGAAGCTGCGACCTGTTTGACCTATATAAGTAGAGTTGCATTCGGGACACGAAATTTTATAAACACCTGATTTTTTTTAGGGGACTGATTTTATCTTTTGCGTTAAATAATATATTGGACAATTTACCGCTGGCTCTAAATGCAATTCGATGATTATGTTTTTGAAAGATGTGAGCAATTTTCTCGGTAGTTTTACCGTGATAGGTGAGTGTAATGAATGATTGTGTATTGGAGTTTGGGATTTTTGGATAGATATGGGTTCTTGTGTTTTGGTATCGCTTTTTATTGATTAGATTTTGAATTAGGCTAATCGGGTATCCATTGTTTTGTGCAATATTTAAAATTTTCTTCAATTCTAGGTCTTGATTTTTGGGGGATAGCGGAATCGAAAATGCTCGATGAATCATTGAGTGGTATGCGGCTAGTTTATGTGACAGAGGGTGGTTAGAATTATACGGGATAGTTGAATTTATATTGGTAGGTTTTCGGTAAATGTTAAATTCAATTTTGTTATCACTGTGGATCAATGTAAGGTCTAAAAAGTTAAGTAACTTTTTAGACCTTACATTGATCCACAGTGATAACAAAATTGAATTTAACATTTACTAAAAAAGTTAAGTAATGAGCAAAATATATTCATTCAAGTTTTTCAAGAAGAATTCTATGATTTACGGTATCGAAAGCCTTCGATAAATCAAGAAAAATTCCTAATGGCATCTCCGACTTCTCGAGGGCATTCATGATTTTAGATATATAATCAAAAATGGCTGTTTTCGTTGATTTGTGTTTTATAAAACCATTTTGCGCACTATCAAGTAAATTTTGTGATAGGAAGTAATTCAATATTCGATTCGCTATTACCTTTTCAATTATTTTCGAGAAGACTGATAACCAAGTTATTGGTCTATAGTTACAAAAATTATATTGTTCTCCTTTTTTAAATATTGGGATTATAATACCTACCTTCAAAAATTCAGGAAATATTCCATTTTCGATGCTAATATTTATTAAATAGGGAAAGAGGCCCCACAAGTTCTCTTATGGCTGCCTTGATTAGTTTTGTTGGTATTTCGTCATGACCATAAGATGTTTTGTTTTTTAATTAACAGATAATATTAAAAAATTCCGATATATTTACTGGTTTAAAAAACATTGATTTATTTTGTCTATTAATACTGCACCGAAATGGACGATACGGGATTTTATTAGTTTGATCATCAGCAATTTTGTTAAAAAAAAATCATTCAGATCATTTTCTTTGCCTAGTAAATAATGGTTAGATTCTTTTCGATTATTAGATTTTCCCATAATGTTATTAATTATAGACCATGATGTTTTAATTTTATTATTGCTACTTGAGATTTGTTGTGCAAATTGATTCTTTTTATATTCTTGTATTTGTATATCATATTCCTTTTTTAGTATAGAATACATTATTTTTGCTTCAGTATTATACTGTTTGACAATAGATAAATAATCAAGCATGTTATTTGTGTCGTTTATTAGAGGGTTACTGTGATACTTAATTTTATTTCGTTTGGGAGGTTGAATAACTTTAGGACAAGATGCATTCAACGCTGCATTAATTATGTTCATGAAATCGTTACATGCCTGATTCACATCATTATTTGTATATATCTTACTCCAATATCTGTAAGTGTTTAGGAAAAATACAAAATTGTTTATATTGTTTTGAGTGAATTTACGCTATCATTAGTGGTTGAAGATTTGGGAGTAATTCGCGGCCATGATATTTTTTGTGCGAAGTGATCAGAGAGGTGAGTTTTAAAAACATATGTTTTATAGTCATTATTCATGTTTGTAATAATGTTGTCGATTACAGTTTCAGTAGTTTGAGTTACGCGCGTTGCACATGTGTTATATATCTTCTATAATCTTATTCTTTCCTTGTTTTTATGTAAGTTTTCCAATTCTCTTCTTTTGTTTGATATAGTGATTGTTTCACAGCTTCCTTGCGCTGCTTCACTTATGATTTCTTTGATCTTTTTCTATTTGCTTTCTGCTCCTTCTATTTTGTTCGTCTTTTTCTCTATTTTTGATTGGTATTCATTCCTAATTTCTTTCTTTTCAATTTTTGACTTTATGTGTTTTTTTTATTATTGTTTTCGACTTCGTATACTTCAAGTGTTCAGCTTCTGTATTAATTAATATTTTTACCAAGTAGTGGTCGCTCCCTATTTCAGCTTGTCTTATTACTTTAACATCTTTCACCTTTTCCATTCTTCTGCGTCTATTAAGGAGTAGTCTTTTATTTCTCTTTTCTTGGTCTAACTTCTCTAGTGTGTTTATGTATGCATTTGAATTTTGTGTTTGTCACAATGAGGTTGTTTGCTATACATAATTCTATAATTGTTTTTCCATTTTCGTTTCTGTTCTCATCTCCATACTTTCCACTGTATCTTTTTTGCTCTCTCTCTTCTTTTAGTTCTTCTGAGTTTTTTGTCATTTCTCTCATGGAGTCTTTAAACATGCTCTTTAATTCCTCCATTATCACATCGTTCTTAGATATATTTAGATTTTCCTTCTCCGTGAGTTTTTTTCTGTTTTCATCTTCCTTTGTTTTATTTTTGTATCCTGTTGTTATTACAACGTTTTGTTTCACTGCTTCGTTTTTCTATCTTTTTCTATTCTCCATTGCTCATTTGGAATCCTTGGAATCCATAATTAGGGCTGTCGATATCTCTTTCTCTTTTTGTACTCATTTGTTTCTTTATTTCCAACTTCCTTTTAGTTTTATATATTTTAACACTACTTATTTACTTTTTTATGGACTTTTGCATGTACGTGGTTCGCTGTTTTAAGTTCCTCTGAACTGAACAGAGGTTTATTATCGAATATATATTTACCTCTCCTGAATAATATTATTACAGATCTGCTATAAAGATTTAATAAAGACACGATGAATTTGTTCAAATTTAACACAACAATACCTAGTGTTTTATTGATAACAAACTGGCGAAGATTTACATCCCACTTCAAAATCTGTTGCAACATATTTAAATAAAATTTTACCTGAAAACGTAACATGTGCAATAGCAATTAAGTCTGAATTGGCATTTTGGAAATTACAATGGCAAAAGAAAAATAAAATCAAAGAACAATTACCAGAAAATGCTTTAGATGTATACAGAAAATATGACCCGAATATTTACTGAACATATAAATAATTTTACAAATATTATGTACTCTTCCTGTTAGCGTTGCTTCTGCAGAAAGAAGTTTATCTGCACTGAAAAGATTCAATTCGTGGCTGCGAGCCACTATGTCTCAAAAAAGTCTAACCGAGTTAGCTGTATTACATATTCATTGATATATGGATATTAATATTGACAATGCTATTAAAAAGCAAAGAAAATCGTTTTTTTAATAAATTTAGTTACAAAAATCAGTTTCAAATTTTACAAAATAAATTATTATTATTATGATTTTATATGTGCTATATTTATTTCGGGTGTGATATTATTTTGTTTATATTTAAAAATAATAGAATTATATTTATTTATTTATGGAATAAAAAAAATATTTTCATTTCTTCAAATTACCCCCCCTAAGCCAGTAGACTGGAAACTCCCTTGTGCGGCAGTGCTAAACAAAAGTGAACAATCCTGGTCTAAGGCTAAAATAAAATAATTTTATATTTTTCAATCAATTTTATCCTGTTTTAAATGAATCCGTATATCTTCTGTTTATAGCATTATGTGGGAAGATAGTATTTTATTCGCATACAATTTTATTTTTCGAATTTACTTGGTGTTTCACGAATGCATTTAAAATGCCAGTATTGCTGCAATTATTAATATTAATCGTGGCAGAATTATTTATATAAAAATTGTGTGAATTATGAACAAAATATCTCAACGATGTAAGAAAGTGGCGCAGTGAAAATGCACTTACGGATGCGCGTCACGTCTAACATTCGGACGTTAGGGATCGAATTGATTACAATTTAATGGCTTGCGATATTCATGGAAAACCAGTTTCCATTTTCCGCGGGTGCCGCATTGTTCCCTGCACATTACACATTTTCCCCCTGACGGATCATCCGTTTTTAATGTTGCGAAATAAACGATGATTGAAACACTTTTTGTTGCACCAGCCGGGGAAATCAAATGATTTTTAATTTGAAAAATCCGCCATATGCCCCGCTGCTTGTTTTCGTGCGCCAAACTCGTTATGTTCTCCCAGTTGTGAAATGGAGACGAGGCGTGATGTTGACAACTAAAAGTTTGCTGTTGGGTAAGTATTTAGTGCAGTTCCATGTCGACTATTAATTTCCGGACTAACTCTTAATTAAACAAATCAATGCAATGTAAACTTATTTTCTCTTATACTGCAGTATTGTCGAGTTGGGAATCTTGAAGATTGTGAATTATGAATGACGGTTCTATTTATAAGCGAATTAATTTTGAAGAGTTAATTAGTTAGGTAACTTCAAGCACGTTTTTAAATTAAAAAAAAATAAAAAGAAATTGTGAAATTTATGGATACAAAATATTTTTTTTCACACATATATTTATTCAACATGATTAAAACTTATAATTCATTTTATATTTTGTAGGTAATTTAAAGCTAGTTTTATATTTCCTATTACTATTTAAATATTCTACTTTATATTAAATGCATTGTAGAAAAAAACATATTATTATAGGCTGTACGAGCAGCATAAAACAAAAATTATCTACGATAAAGTAGCCTTTCATACACTCAAATTAGTTAATAATTGCGGAATGTGTAAGCTTAACGGGCGAAATGCAACACACGCTACCGCAGACCTCATACCCGTGTTTATTTTCGTGAATGAATATTTCATTGCTAATTATCATAGATTACAGCATGTATTATTCATGTCCGCCCATATATTTATCAATATTATAATTAAAAAAACACGACGTATAATTATTTCAATTATCTCCGATACATCCACTCAATGAAATAATGGAATAATAACGCCCATAAATATAAATTTCGTCGACGTTACTTTTCATTCCCAAATTCTATTTTTATTTTTTTTTATTTCACATCCCGCGTTAATTACACGAGTGCAGTCTTCTTCGACTTGTAAATTATTCCCTCCGTAGAACCACCATACGCAGACACACAAGGGGAGATTTATTGGCCGGATAACAATTTATCGTCTTTCAGGAGTACTGGGAAATCGTGGCCACTTGCGCAAACAAATAAATTCATCAAGGAATTAAAATCGTAATGATACGGTATCATTAACGACACAAAAAGGGGGAATTCGTTGGTGAATAAGGAGGCAATAAATATCAGTTGGTGTGGGAAAATAACTCGTGTTTTCTAATTGCCGACAAGATATGCTGGTCACTTTTATAGCTACCGCCTCCGATCATGAATATTTAAAAATGCTCGTTAGTTTAAAACTATATAGCATTATGTATACATAGATAACCTATATATTTATTAATTAGCTGTTATCTTTTTGAAGCCCAAGAAGCATTATTTTGAAGAGATAGTATTCACGCCCTTTATTTTAATTAATGGGGCCCACTGGCAATTTCTAGCGGAACTTTTTAAATTTTATACTAATTCACAGCCAACTTATTCTTATGGTACTAAATTACTTTTTGAATTGTTATATGGTTTAGTAATAAAAATAAAACCGTTTACAAAGTTAATCTTTTATATTAGGTAAATATATAAAATAATACGATATGATAAAATGATCTCATAAGCTGCAGACTATGTAATTGAAAACGCTACTCATACTAATTAATGAAAATACCAAACACAGAGTCAACTGAAGACAATTTTTTCCTTAATATAAAGTGAATTTTTCAAAACAGTTTATGTATATACTTAAAACCTTAGTCAAATTATGCAAAATTAGTCACTCCTTTCTCGATTATTTTAAAACATTGTTAGAACTCTCAACGACTTAAGGGGGGAAATACATGTATTCGGTCATAAAAATAGCCTTTTTTGGGATTTTTTTTGGACAAACTAAAAGAGATACAACCTCACGGTTTCTGGACTTTATTGGGCATACAGTAGGCTGTAAATCTAGAAAATTTGAAGTCTTTCCGCTAATTGGTTAGCCCTCTATTCAAACGATTGTGCCGCCATGTTGGAAATACCGACTAAATTGGCGTACACTCTGGAGGCCTGAAAAATTATTTTTTTTAAGTTTTTCTTGCACAACCCTTTTCTTAGATGTATTTTATCCTAAATGAACCTCAGAAAGTAGAAAAAAATCAAATATATGATTTCTGCAACTTGCTGAAAAAAAAAGTTCAAAATTTGGCTCTTTTTTCGGATTTCGTAGGCCCGTAATAATTATTTATTATTAATTTTTTTCTGATTTCGGAGGTTCATTTAGAACAAAATTTTATTAGCTGTTGGGCAGACAGAAATTCAAGTGATTTGAATAAAAATTGACAAAGTTATCATGTACACCAATTTCAAAAACATGGTTTCGAGAAAAACGCGTTTAAAGTTTTAAGTTTAGAAAAAGCGTAATTTGTGTAAACTTATAATTAAACGGCGATCCCGGGACATAGAGAGTGCCTTCCTCATATCCATAGAAGTAGTTAAGCTCGGCTTCAGCCTTTTTTCTGGCTGTTCTGGGTTCCTTGTTCCTATTTAGCGATCGCCGCTCCTAACGGATTTATCGGGCGTCGTCGTAGTTGTCAACGAAAATCCTTAGTATGAAAAAATTGACAGAAGAGGAAAAGGCAAGGAACGACAGCTGAAAAAAAAAGAACTATGTATAGAAAATGAAATTATAATCACAAATACCAAATTCAGGAAAACAGACAGGCACAAATATACTAGGGATATACACAGCAGAAGAGAAAAATCGATTATCGACCACTATCCGCAAAAAGAGGAGCAGAACTGAGCAGCGACCACTACCTAGTAAGAATGAAACTAACTACAAGAAAGAAACTGATAATAAACTAAAAAAGAAAGACAATTAAAGAAAAAATGAAAGTTTATTAACTAAAAGAAGAAAGCACGAGAACAATATATCATGAAAAACTAGACGAAAACCGTAAAACAAGAGACAAAGAAGAGGATATAGAAACAAAGTAAGAAAATTTCAAAAACAGGCTTAACCAAGCAGCACAAGTAGCCTGCGGAATAGCAAAAATTGGGAGATATGAAAGAAAACAGCATGGTGGAACAAGGAAATACAAATAGCAGTCAAGAATAAGAAAAACAAATTGACGAAATATTTAAGTAAAAGAGATACAAAATCCTATGAGGAATACAAGGAAGAAAGACGAAAAGTGAAACGACTGGTAAAAGAAAGCAAAAGCAGCAAATGCGAAGAATGAGGGCACGATCTAGCAAAGGCACACAAAGACAACCAAAAACTATTCTATGGAGCAATAAAACAATTGAGAAAACCGAAAGCCAAAACATTGAAGAATACAAAATAGGAAACATACTAATAAAAGAAGAGGGCATAATGAGCAGATGGAGAGAACATTTTTAAGAGATATTACAAGGAGACAAGAAAGAGGAAGAGAAACGAACATAAAACATATAACAAAGGAGAAACATAAGGAAGCTTGTAAACATAAAAGAAACGGAAAAGCATACGGACAAAACGGGATAGCCAGAGAAATGATAATGTACCTAGACGAAAAAGGAAACCTGGAGAACATTCAAAGTGGTTTTAGAAAAAATAGAGGTACACAATACCAGATATTTACTATGAGCCAAATATGCAAAAAAGCACTAAGAACTAAAAGAAAAATACACTTATGTAGACATAAAAAAGCCTTCAATAGAATAAAACGGAAAGATGTATGGAACATGTTAGAACAAAAAGGGGCACAGAAAAAAATGATAGAAAGAATAGAAAGCCTGTATGACGACACTGTGTGCTACATAAGAAAAATGCAAATATAATGCAGGACTGAAACAAGGATTCATACTAAGTACTACACTATTTAATGATATACTAGACGAGGCAGTTAAGCGAGACAAGAAGAAAATAAAGTACTATAAAGTAGGGATGTGGAACATGGAGGAAATTCAACGGCAAGTAGATGCAGGAAGCAACGGGAAACCACTGAAACAAACGACAAACAATTATGGCGATACAGTATAATCAAATGGCCCCTAGTCCGTGGCAGAACTTAGATGGTCAAGGGGTGCGAAGAATCCCCACGTTAAAAATAATAATGTGGTAAAGATGGAACTTAAGGAAATACTTCAGATTGGCACTTGGAATGTTAACAACATGTACATGCCAGGAAAGACCCATAATGTAGAGCAGGAAATGAAAAGACTGGGATTGAATATCGTAGAAATAAGCGAGAAGATGGCCTGGGCGTGAAAAAATCAAACTAAAGGACGCCGTATTATTTTACTCCGGAAACGAAGCCACCTACCACTATAACGGAGTGGACATTATGATGGATTTAGCAAGCGGCTCTGTCATGAACTTCATTCAACTCTGTCGCAGAGCAGCCCTTAGTTGTACCAACTAAGGTCAGCACCAAAAAAACTAAATATTATTTAAACATATGCTCCAACAGCCGATAAATCACAGACAGAGATGGAGGCATGGTACTCAGAAGTAAAACAACTAATAACCGTTACCAATAAGGACGACATCACTCTTATCCTCGGGGATTTCAATGCCAAGTTAGGCGTAGGAAGAAGCGGGAATACTGTAGGTGAATATGGTCTGGGAATTAGAAACGAAAGAGGCGATGTCTTGGTCCAGTTTTGCCAGGAGGAAAAGCTGATCGTTTCCAACACTGGTTTAAGCTACCGGTACGATGCCTTTACACATGAAAATCCCCTCAGGGCACCCCGGATCATCCAATCAGATATCAAATTAATTATATATTAGTTCCAAAAAGGTATAGAAATGGAGTTCTTAGTGTTAGGATATAGCCAGGAGCAGATGTCGAGTCAGCCCATACTCCCGTAGTTACACGCTTTCGTATTCGACTTAAGAAAATTAAGAAAATATTTTCCAACAAGCCAAACGTAGCACTACAGAGTGGACCTGAACATCAAATAATCACTGACAAATTTAACAATGAGCTCGAAAATGTCCTAAATAAGAACGAAGGCTGTTGTAACACCGTGAGTTCTGACAATATCGAAGGCACTTGGAATTTATTTAAACATACTGTTTTAGGTGCACAAAAGTCGCTAGTAACAACAAACAAAACGAAACAACACAAGGACTGGATAACTCAGGAAATACTATTGATGGAACAGAGACGTAACTTCAAAAACACAAACGCAGATGAATACAGTAAAACCCAAAAACTTATCAGAAGAAAAGTTATAGAAGCCAAGGAAACATGGATGAAAGCAAGGTGCGAAGAAGTAGAAGATCTATATAAAAAACATGACCTCTTCAACCTACATAAGAAAGTCAAGGAAATTATAGGTAGCCGAAAATACCCAGTCTCTACCCATGTACTTAACCAAGACAACAAACAAATCACACGATGGCGAACTTGGGGAGGTATGGGCAAATTATGTAGCTAATACATTTGAAAGAACACTTTGAGGTTCGAAAAGCACTAAGAAAGATAGAAACGAGAAAAACAGCTGGTCCGGATGACATCTGCCCAGATATTCTAAGGCTTATAGAGGAGGAAAACATACACATTTTGGTACAATTATTTAATGATATCATCTATAATTCAGGGTACACCCCTCGCGATTGGCTGAAACCAACCTTCATACCCATACCTAAAAAGCCCGGAGCACGGAGGGGCGCAGATTTTCGATTAATCAGCCTAATGAAATGATTCATAGGCGCATACGTAGAAAATGCGAACAAGATGTAAGCGAAGTACAAATGGGTTTCCGGGAAGGAGTGGGTACCAGGGAGGCCTTATTCGCACTGTCTGTCCTGCTGCAAAAATGCAGAGACAACGGAAGGAAGTATATATGTGTTTCATAGATTATACAAAAGCTTTTGACAAGGTCTAAAAATCGTACAGAATCTTTATGAACAGCAAGTGACATCTGTCAAATTGGAAAACACCGAAACAAACACCGTGCCTATAAGATGTGGAGTCGGACAAGGGTGTGTACTTAGTCCCATGCTCTTCAATATGTATTCAGAAGTGTTATCTTCACAAACGCTTTGCACGAGGCAGAAGACGGTCTGAAAGTCAATGGGAAACTCATAAACAACTTATGCCGATGACACAGTGATAATCGCAGACAGTCCTGATGGGCTGCAACGCCTAATCGACGGCATATTGACTTACGGTGACGAAATGGGACTGAGGATTAATACCTCAAAAACAAAGATCATGCAAATAAGTCGCAATCCGAACAACTACTTCAACATAAATATATACAGCTTACCAATAGAGCAAGTCGCAAAATTTAAATATCTAGGAAGTTAGATCAGCGAGGATCTGAATCCGGAGATAGAAATTAGATCCCGCATGGAGCAAGCTAGAGCCAATTTCATTAAAATGCGGAACCTGTTAACCGACACAACACTCAATTTAAACATAAGATTTAGCTTCGTTAGGTGTTATGTGTATTCCACGTTACTGTATGGAGTCGAGGCCTGGACGCTAAAAGTCACCAGTATTAACAAGCTGGAAGCATATGAGATGTGGGTATATCGCAGAATTCTGCGCATTCCTTGGACCGATCATATCACCAACCAAGAAGTCCTACATAGAATGAACAAGGACCGAACAATTCTCGAGACCCTAAAAAAAAGAAAGACTGGTTATCTTGGCCATGTCATGAGACAGGACCAATACAGATTCCTGCAACTGATTATGAAGGGCAAGATTGACGGAATACGTGGTCCTGGACGTAGACAGTGTTCTTGGCTGAAAAAGAAAAGGGATTGGACAGGCTTAGATTTAAAGTGTCTGCTAAGAATAGCCCAGAACAGAGACATATTTGCCAGAATTGTTGCCGATCTTCATTGAATGGAGAAGGTACTTCAAAAAGAGAAGATGCATGTTGGTATGATTATACTTCTACATATAATCGGAGAATTTCTAAAACAGAAAAGTAGAACATCTAAAATGTACCGAAGGCCCACCGATAATAAATTTTGTTTAAAAAAATATATCGGTAGAAGACAGTACCCTTTTAATAAATGTAACACGTAACACCTTTTTGTTCAACCTAAATTTGCATAAAAACATTTACAGATAATAATATAAGTGATTTGAAAATCTTGCTTGAGTTTGCTTTAGTCAGATTGTCTTTTATATGATTTTTTATCAATTGATTTATTTGCATATTTATGTTTGTTTATGTAAATCTATTTTAAATATTTGTGTATATTACTTTGATATGTTTATTTTCTTGAGCTGTAAAATAATTATTAAACATATAAGTATATATTTCAGCATAGGTTATTTAATATTAAGAAATATAAAAACTATAGCAAAATGTCTATCAAAAACCAATTTAATTTCAGATATAGTTATGACATAAAATACATAACGGTAAAGTTATAAAGAGAAAAAAAGTAAATATTAATCAAAATCGTAAAAAAACAATCTTATTAACGTAAATTTAAAACACAAAAATCATTCAAGTTAATTAAGGAAAAAATCAAATAAACATGCAAGAAAAAAAAGTTAATGTTAATGAAATATTGCAAATGTTATTATTTTGAATATGTAGCTAAACAATTTATAGAACAAACGAAAAATAAAAAAATAACCTTTGTATCATTGATTCTGAAACCAAATGATCCTATCTCTATTACGAAGAAAGTACATCCAACCTCAATCCGTTCTGTAAGTGAAGGGTTAACAAATGCCCTCCATTAATAAATTATATTCTCGTTTTTGAAAGAAATTTTGTAGAAAAGAGTATACTCCTGATGTATTCCAATAATTAATTACCTCAGCCTACTCTAAATCTATCTAAAATAATATTCTTTTATTTTTCACCGTATATATAATATACAAGATGGCGCAAAAGTAATGTCATAGTTTGAATTGGCTGCCATTTTGTTATAAATGAAAAAAATGAGCTCTGTGTTCATCAAAAGTTTATTTGAATGTGTATTATTGGTTACATAACTTGGAAAAAAATATATCGCTCAAATGGCCACCTCCAGAGTTGATGCATAAATGCGCACTTTTTACGGCATTTTGAATTGTTGCTCGCAAAACATCTGGCTCCAAATTGGCGATTTCTTCTTCAATGTTAGCTTTCAAGCCTTGCAAGGTTCATGGTTTGTTGTGGTAAACGCGATATTTAAAAAAAAAACGAAGGAAGAAGTCTGGTGCTGTTAGATCTGGCGATCTGGAAGGCCAGTTCCCAAATTCTCCAAAACGGGAGATCACTTGACCTGGAAATCGGTGTCTCAAGATCTCCATAGTTATTCGAGCTGTGTAAACGGTTGCTCCGTCCTGTTAAAACCAACAATGATCGAGACCCAATGCAGCACCTTGTGGCAAAAAACTCGTTTATTATCTGCCTGTAAGGCTCTGCATTTACGGTTACTGCAGCGCCATCTGCGTCCTCAAAAAAATAGGGACTAATCACTTTTCCACTGCAAATGATACACCAAACAGTCACTTTGAGGGGATGAAATAGATCTTATTGCATTACATGTGAATGTAATAAGCTCGAGCACATGGAACACGACAACAGGGAAAACGACGAAATTTACGTTACTTTAAAACAACAGATTAAAAATTTGTCAAATAAGCAGTAACAATAATAATCACGAACTTGAGGTGTTTATCGCCCCATGGCTTGTTGACAACTAATTCTCTATATATCTACATCATAAATGTCAAAGCACACTGATATTTGGCGCTATCTGCAAAAATTGCGACCAATTAAAACTATGACATTACTTTTGCGCCACCTTATATAATAAAAATAAACAGAGAACAAGACAAAAAAACCATAACTACGAATAAAAGATTATGTTAGATTTGCAAATACTAACATTTAATATAAACAGTCATATTGCAGGAATATATACCGTGGTGATAAACTCAAGATCAAAAACTTTTTACTAAATAATAAGATATAATCATAAGATATTTCCTGGGATCTTTCAATAGCAGCAACCTGATGTGGGTCACAATTTCCGAAGCGAGAATATAGGGAGAAATATTAAAGGAAGCTATTGAAAATTGCATAATACACAGTTCATACACCTCTAAAATATGACTTGTAAAATAAATTTGCATGTTGCAAGTAGTAAATAAAATACGCTTTAAATGCTTGTATGAATAAGTAAATTGCAATGTATTTTAGAAATTTTTAATATAGTGGATAAATTGTTTCAATTTGTAATATAATACATTGTAATTATTCCACGTTCAAAAATATATCTAAATTTAAAATGTTTATGTACTGCATCATTGTAATTATGAAGATGTTCGTCTTTGCAGTTTATATATTATTCTGTTAAATTAATGAAATACGATGTTAATGTGTTAATTTAATAGGGACAGGTTGTCTCGAATGCAAACGTTAAAACCATTACGTGTGACATTGTTAAAGGACCCGTTTTAATCGGAAATAAACAAATTGGGCCGATGCTTTTATATGCCATTTGCACCGAAATAAATGAAATAAATTCCATATTTCCGGCCATTGAAATTTTTAATGACAAGTATTAACCATAAATTGCCCCATTTCAATTTCGCAACGCAGATGCCGAAGGCAATAAAGCGTCCATTTTCCCATCCGACCGTCGCGATAAACTAGCGACCAATTTTAAAAACATAAACGGCCAATTTATGGCGTTTAAAATAACAATAACTTATGATGTACGCGTTGATATTTATTTACAGGGGCCGACAATTAACGGTGGATGTGCGACTGATTTACGACCGATGTCGAGTATTTTTCGAAAAATTACTCTTTCAACGAAAATGCCCTACCGGTCATAAAATTACAATGAAGTACATCTATATGGTCGGTTAACGGAAGCCATCTACGGGTACTTTGTTAATTCTCAGGTAATTGTGGGGTCGTAAATTCTTGACGTCGTAAAGGTGAAATCTTTAAGTAGTAGCTGACATTTAAGGAAATGACAACAGATAGTTGCAATGGTATATTATCCGAGATTTCTTGCAAAGATAACTTTTTTTCTTATACAAAAAATAGTATATATTTGGCCAACTTTCAAGTCATCAGTACTTAATTTATAAGTTTAAACACCTAGTAAACCTGTGGAAGGTTATAATTAAAACCAACTAGTTATTACCTTATTATAGGTAAGAAATGTTATCAGAAATAAAATGTACATGCATATAATTTTTAATCACTTACATTTTTTAAGTATAATTATTTACATTCTTAGCAACTATAAATTACAATATAGGAAACTCTGCACATTACACAAAGTATTTGGCATTTGTTATTATTCATTGCATTCAACCATCTCGTTGATTGTTGAGGCAATTATATTTGAAAATCCATTATCACTTAATATAATAATAATAGTAAACTATTGATGATTTTCAACTTTTTATTTTACTCACTACAATTGTTTCGTAAAATAAAAAGTTGAAAATCATCAATAGTTTACTATTATTATTATATTAAGCATTCAACCATGGTAAATACCTTAATTTACCTTTATGAAATTTTAAAGTGGGTATTAAATTGTTTTAATAAAAACTGATACAAAATTACAAACTGATTTGTTAAATTTAAATAAATACAATATTCATTATGCACTTCTCATACTTGTAATTATCATTTAGAAACTTTCCTTATATATGAATACTTAGCCACTATTCCGAAGTATTACATTGTATTTCGTTTTATTATCCAAATGCAGTGACGGACTTTATCTCCTGCAAGGGCGTTTCCAGCCAATTGGCTTAGGGGGGGTAATTTTAAAAACAAAAAATATAATTTGTATAAAAAAGACTATTATATAATAATATAATTAAATTCTATTATTTATAAATAAAAACAAAATAATATCACACCCTAAATAAATATTGAACATATAAAAACATATTAAAATATTCTGTAAAACTAAAAAAAATAATTTATTTCTTAAATAATAAAATTTGCTTTTCTTTGCTTTTCAACAAACTTGTTAATAATATTTTTAAAATTAATATCCATATATCTATGAATATATAATAGAGCTATCCCGGTTAGTCTTTCTTCTGACATAGTGGCTCGCAGTGTAGAAAAACTTCTTTCTGCAGAAGTAATGCTAACGGGCAGAGTACATAATATTTGTAAAATTATTTTAATGTTAGGTAAATATTGGCGTTTCTGTATGCATCTAAAGCATTTTCTGGTAATTATTCTTTTAGTTTATTTTCGTTTGTCTTTGTAATTTCCAAAATTCCAATTCAAAACGAGAAAACAAAAGTGAAGAAAAAGATATTGACTGCCCTGAATATGGATTCCAAGGTTTCCAAATGAGCAATGGAGAATAGAAAAGATAGAAAAACGGAATCAGCGAAATAGTACGTTGGAACAACAACAGGATACAATAATAAAACAAAGGAAGTTGAAAACAAGGACAAAACTCACGGAGAAGGCAAATTTAATTATAGCTAAGAACGAAGGGGAAATGGAGGAACTAAATATAATGTTTGGCAAAATGGCAAAAAAACTCAGAAGAACTAAAAGAAGAGATCAGAAATCTTAAGAAAGACATTACTAATAAACAAGAAAAGTGGGAGCTAGAAAAGCAATAAATGTTAAAAAGAATCAAATATTGGATTGATGAGGCTTTTACTTGGTGAAATTCCATTATATAGGTGATAAATAAAACACTTGGGTTTTGAGAATTTACACAATTTAATGCTGATGCACTGCGACAATTGTTTCGTCGCACAGTGGCTTCATCATCATCTGCCTGATGGAGCCACTGTGTGAATCGATAACCCGAAAACAGAGTGGAAAAGTAAGAAAGGCAATGGAAACAACAAATATATCATAATAACAGCCTTAGCAGCAGAGGAAAATCAAGAACAGAATGAAGTCGAGAATTTCACATTACACAAAGAAAAACAAATAATACGAGTCGAAGTTCGGACATGGGAAACAAAACAACAAATAATGAGAGCAAAAAGAAATCTAAGATGGTCCAAGATATACATAAATAATGACCTAACACATGAAGAAAGATTCGTACAAAAGATTAGAGAAATAACAAGAGAACAAAAAGCAAAAGGAAAGAGAGAAAAACAAAGATACCAAAAGATAACAATTAACGGATAGGAGTACAGGTGGAGTATAAATAGTTCCAAAAAACGAATAAAAGAGACATTCATAGAAAAGCAAATAAAAAATAAGACATCACAGCGTGAAAATGGTACAAGAAAAAAGTTAAATACAATAAAAATGATAATAGGGAATGTAATAAGTATTAAAGAAAAAGAAGAGGAATTAATAGGAGAAATAAAAAAATAGAAAAAAATGTAATATACGAAAAATATGGGGACTACAGAACAATAAGCATGCAAATCAAATTGTGGCATATACACCAAACGAAAACCACAAATAAGAACAAAAAGAGACATTTTACCAGATACTGCAAAAACTGGAGGCAGCAATCAAAAAATCACAGGCGAAATGATGAAATATATAGGGGAAAGGGGAAGAAAGAATACCTGGAAATAGTAAATGACACCATCAAGAATCACAAGACACCCGAGGAATGAATCAAGGGAATTGTAATACCCATATACAAAAAGGGTTAAAAGTAACTAACAGAGAAGATAATTAAAAAGGGAAAGGAATTACACATATGCTTCATGGGCCTAAAAAAAGCGTATGACACGGGAAGAAGAGAGGACATATGGCATGTTCTTGAAAAAAGAGGGATAAAATGAAACTTAATAAATATAGTAAAGGAGTTATACAGAAACAACAAAAGTTCAAGACTAAAACAGGATTGAGACAAGGTTGTATATTAAGCCCTTTATTATTTGCATTACTTATATGGTAGACGAATCAATAAGAAATAGCAAATAAAGAGCCGAGAACACTAAGATAGGGTATAGAACTATGGAACTATTAAAAATGCAAATATTAATCTGTTAACGGTGGATGCTTCTACTTCGTTATACATTATTCTTCACAAATAAAAAACTTTTTAACTTTGTTTGTATAACACTGATTTTATTAAGTGATTATAGTTTCGACAATTTTAGCTTGTCATTATCAAACTAGAAGTTTAGTCTAGTTTGATAATGACAAGCTAAAAATGTCGAAACTATAGACACTTAATAAAGTCAGTATTATACAAATAAAATTAAAACGTTTTTTATTTGTGCAAATATGAATGTTTACCGACAACATAACATTAATAGCAGATTCCGAAGAAAAATCTGGAAATATACAAAGAGGAGCTGGAAAAGATAAATATGGAAATAAATACAAACAAAACCAAAACAATGATAATATCATCAAAATAGAGTTAAACGGAAAACAGGTAGAGGAGGTTAAGTAATTCAAATACCTAGCATCAACAATAGAGGAAACAGGGAAGATAGATTCAGAAATAGATGAAAGAATAGGTAAAGCAGGAAGGATCTACAACACAATAAAGAAAACATTCTTAGAGAAAAAAGTGATTAAAAAACAATAAAAACAGAAATATACAAAAGAATTATAAGAAAGATAGAGGGAAATACAAGAAGATATACAGTACGAAATGCAGAAGTAAGAAAACAGCTCAATATTAAATTTAAAAAAATATCAGGAAGACCAAGCAACGAGCAAGTACATCAAGCAGCGGAAAAAAGAGAAATAGAATGGAAAGAAACTGAGACATATTGTAGAGAATAAGTCAGACACCCGTAATGGGTAAAAGGATAAAAGATAAATAAAAATAATCCTATATAATAGGTTGGTCCACGTTTGGTCTATTTCTCTGGTATTTTGTAATACGAAGTTTAGTTATTTCAATTTGTAATTCTTTTAAAATATTGACTGTATCATTATAAATTGTTTTAAACGATGTAGCAGCATTTTTCTTCTTATTGGATAAAATATCAATAGTGTTATTTATCAAGTTATTAGCGTAAGATGAAAAAAAGAAGAGGAATTAATAGGAGAAATAAAAAATCAGAAAAAAATGTAATATACGAAAAATATGGGGACTACAGAACAATAAGCATGCAAATCAAATTGTGGCATATGCACCAAACGAAAACCACAAATAAGAACAAAAAGAGACATTTTACGAGATACTGCAAAAATAAATAGACTATGGTAAAGAAAGCACAATAGTCATGGGAGATCTTAATGGAAGTGTAAGGCAGGATAACAAAGGCAAAAATAGATACAGGGCAAAGTATGGAGATGAGAACAGAAACGAAAATGGAAAAATAATTATAGAATTATGTGTAGCAAACAATCTCATTATAGCAAAAAAAAGAAGTTAGACTCTTCTTAACACTCAGGAGAATGGAAAAAGGTAAAAGATGTTAAAGTAACAAGACAAGTTGAAATAGGGAGCGACCACTACTTGGTAAAAACAGAAAATAACACAGGAGCAGAAAACTCGGAGAGTACGAAGTCCAAAACATTAATAAACAAAAACACAAAAAGCTACAAATTGATTAAATAATAAACTAGGAATGAATATCAATCAAAAATAGAGGAAAAAACAAACAAAATAGAAGGAGCAGAAAGCAAATGAAAAAAGTTAAATAAAAATAATCCTATATAATAGGTTGGTCCACGTTTGGTCTATTTCTCTGGTATTTTGTAATACGAAGTTTAGTTATTTCAATTTGTAATTCTTTTAAAATATTGACTGCATCATTATAAATTGTTTTAAACGATGTAGCAGCATTTTTCTTCTTATTGGATAAAATATCAATAGTGTTATTTACCAAGGTATTGCTAAAAATATCAGACAAAGAGAATATTGTAACTGAAAACTGGGGTACAAATCGAATTCTTTAGCAATTTAGCTTTATTACAAGATTATCTATTTTCCCATTACGAAATTAATTCCAAAGAATCCACAATGTTTAAAAGGCAAGTTTATTGCATGGTATCTCTTAGGCCAGGCAATAAAAAATTCAATAACCTTTTTAATGGTACCAATGTCATTGCGAGTAGTACTTGCATACATTTTAATATGGACAAATCTAAAACATGGTTGAAATATGGTATTCTAAAGGCGTTGGGCAAGGTAAACTGCAATATAGACACATTTCTCAAATCATAACGGAACATCCATCTTTTCCAATTCAAGTATAGACTGATCATATTACAAGAGACATTTGTGAGATATGTTTAACTGTTTTTGATTTTGTATTTAAGAGAGAACCAGCGTCACGATGACCTGATAAGGGAATATTTTGTTTCCCCAGATAAATGATAAATATACTTTTGATTATTGGTTTTAATCTATTTCTATTTTCTTTTATTTGTAGAAGCCTTTCCATATTGATTTCAATTCTTATATCTCGTGATGGGGTATTGAATGATTTTAATGACTTATCGAAACACTATATTTATCTGATAATTTAGAATATTGGGTTACTGGCTGAGATACTAATTTTTGCCAAAGTACTTGTTGGTGCATCCCATCAAATTTTGTAAAAAACGAAGCGATATTTTTAAAAGATTTCGTTTAAACATTAACTAAATAAATTGTCTAAAATGTTTTTTAGACAAGTTATATTTACCATTCTTTCCCCATTTTTATGTACAGAATAGGGTAACAGAAAAGTATCATTTGGTCTCTATTTAAAATTTAAAATTCGATTTTTTTTAATTTCATCAACATTAGCATTAAAAAATGTACCTATATCATGTAACGTTTTTAAAAGTACATGTTGTGTGCTCCTTTTTTGTGTTTCCCTTTTCTTTTGCTGGGAACAACCTATTAAAGATCCTGAAGATTCTCCTCCGTATTCGGAAAATGGCGATGTAGATGTAGATGGACGATTTAAATTGACTGTTGACATAGACTGATTTTTATTTGTTGAAGAATCATTAGTTTCTTTAATTTTCTGAATTTTTATTTATTAATTTAATTCACTAAAAATAAAAATTAAGAATAAATTAATTTAAAATAATGCATATTGAATAATTATATTTAATAATAATTATTGATTGAATTATAATAAATTAGTAATTAGTCAGTAATCACTAAAAATTTAGGATTTATATGCTTATTATATTTACATTTAAATCAAGACTAGATGTATTACATATTGAACTAAGAAATGAGGTTCGCGCTCTCTTAATGTAAAATAATGTAATGTTTAACGATACCAAAGGGGCGAATAGTATTAGAAAAGGGAACCCCCGGAAGAAACCCATCACTTCGGTGTTCGCGCAGTTAACTTTAATTTGTGAACATAGACTCTCTGATTTGGAAATATGCACCGTCAATGATCGCTGACTAGATTCACCATAACTTAAATTGTGTATTTAAAATATTGGTAATTTTTAAGATTAAAATATAAGCAAATAATTTTTAGGGGGGGTAATTACCCAATTACCCCTCCCTGAAACCGCCCCTGATCTCCTGATTAATTCTTGACATTAAGTCATGAGGCTCTCGGTGCGAGGATGGTCGTTTTGAATATATAATAGTTTTAGTTTGAAGTAAATCTGTGACAGAGAACAGCGCGCGAATAATTAAAATATCGCCTTGTTTATAGAAGAGAGAATCAACAACTCGAAATAACCTGAATCCGTAAAGTGTAGATTTGTTTTTAGGCTATCTCTACTTTGGCGGCTCCTGCCACAAATGACCCTCGTTACACCTTTACGATCTCTGTCTATTTAATATTTTATTGATAAATTCTATTAACGAGAATGGACACGTTCCTTGAATAAAGAAGTAATATTAGGTAATTAATTAAAAACAAGAAGTAATATTGCCTTACAATATGTCTATAAAAATATCATTTTTAATTCAAAAACTTGTGCCACTTTATAATTAGATTATACTGTTTTAACAAAGTTTAAATCCAGCGGAAAATACCCTATTTATATTATAAATGTCACCCACAAAGATAAATATATAATATATTTCAAAATGTTTTTACAAGTGCTGAAATTTCCCCAAATTGTATTCAAATAAATAACCATATTTATTTGTTTACCATTTTTAACACATGTCACTAGAGTAAACAACGCCCCGTCATTATAACCATTAGCATTTTCGATCTATAAATTTAAAAATTTAATGACCTATAAATCCGTAGTCTAATTCCCAAACAGACCCTTTTCGTCAAACATCTGGTTCCGTTCCGAGGCATCCCCTTCTTCGTAAAGGCATAGGTTCATTGCTGAATCTGTCCGTCTGTCAATTGCGTTTTAAAATTTGCTTTTTCGAGTGCATCCATTACACTATCGAGATTTTTTTTAATGCGGGTGTTGATTTTCGGTTTGTGTCTGAGACGACTTTTGCGGTCGTAAACCACTCAACGGAGTCTTTTAATTCTTTAGGAAACTTTTTAAATTAATATGCGATGGGTGGTCTCGGAGGAGAAATTTTTAGTGTGTCGACGGCGATTTCGTGTTTCTGGTATCTGGCAGGAAATTGCGTATAATTTTTTTTTGCCGTTGCTTACACATTTAGTGGGATACTAAAATGATGAATTTCTTTATTATTAAAAAGTATGTTAAAAAGTATGTTAATAAGGTAAATCATTCTAAAATATTTAAATTAAATATGTATTAATTACATGTTCCTTTCCAGTTATTATTTCTGTTTGAGTAGATTAATAATAATGAGATTCAGTAAATATTGCGTTATTTATTAACTTCAGAAGTAATAGAGTTATAAAAGATCTAGATGTATTTTCTGTAACACTGGTATCATTACATGTGATTATACTATTTCTGTTTGAGTAGATTAATAATAATGAGATTCACTTAATATTGCGTTATTTATTAACTTTAGAAGTAATAGAGTTATAAAAGATCTAGATGTATTTTCTGTAACACTATTTATTATCCATATACTACTTAGTAGTATAATACTAATGAATATTCGATTGTTACTTGCGAAACTCCATTATGCACTTACATTAATAAAACACGGATGTTTAAAGGGTTTTATTAATTTAAGTGTATAATATCATACTAGTGGAGTATACTACTTCATTAATTAATTTATTATTTTCTGAATAACTCGATCGATGTAGAGAATCTAATTGTGCGTTATTCGTTTCGATGCTGCTAAACTACAAATTTATATAAGTTGTATTTTCCTGAGCTGGCCATATGGACTTGCTTCTAACGCCAAAAAAAAGTTGTATTTCGCATATTGTTACACTTAATTTCTGTTAATCTTTACTGAGTATAAAATTTTGGCTTACAAAATATAAAATAAACGCGCATGGTGCGTAGTTTTTAAACTATGCATCCTTTTTGAATTAAAAATGTATTTTACTCAACACAATTTTATAAAATCGATAAATAATCCACAAATAAAAAATACCTGAATTCAGATTATTTAAAATCCGTAAATGTCGAATAATCGTAATATTTTTGCAGGAAAAATGTGTCGGTAATGGAAAATCAGTGAAACACATTCAGCACAGCAGGATCACGTTCGACGTACATTCCAGCTTTTTTTATTTTGGTTTTATTCGTCTCGTTAACAATGACGATTCGAAAGGGGTGCACACTTATTCGTACGTGATCGGCCGTTTCGATGAATATGGATGGGTGGTTGGATGGATGGACAGAGGGTGAATCTTTTAAAATTCAAAGTCGTGGCCGTGCATTTCAATTTCAATTTTGTCTTTCGTTCCTTTTGTATTCCGACGGGCACCTGCACGCAATATTAAAAGGTCGGACCCTCGCTTTACGCCCACTCCTTGGATGCAGTGTCGCAGCGTCGCGACGCCGACACAATAAATCCATTAGTCGGTGTTGGTTTTAGCGCGCGGCTTCGATTAAACGACACGAAATGGAATCGTGATTACTTTAACTCTCTGTTCACATTTTCGAATGCACTACCACAAAAATATTTTTCAGTATCTAGCAAGTATTTGTATATCAATATTATTAGCAAGGAAATAGAAATTTATATATTGATTCAGACCTAAATTTATCTGATGGGATGGCACGTAGGCCATAATGGTATCACCTTTGTACGTTCTATTATATGATGCCTTATTCCTTATCACGATCCTGACCTGAGGGATTCAAATGTGAAGTATTAAGGGAGAATCTTCGCATCTTCATTATAGTATATCATTGATTTGATAACGCCATGCATAGGTGGAAGTAATGTGTAGCCTCAGTCTTACCTGGTCAATTATATATAAAAAGGTCCATCTAATGTGTGATAAATTAGGGCATATTTTAAAATGGTAAATATATCGATGGTTCATTAGTTAAAAAATATTTTTGTACTTCTAAATAATCTCTTTAACAAAATATCTAATTTTTTACTTGCATAAAACACTTCAGAAGATAATGATGATATTCTAAGAAAAGAAATATTATATCTGTTCAATATCGGTTTAATGACTTAAAACATAGAAGATAATTGCAATATTATGACTTATGTATACTACATATGTATAATATTAAGTAGTTTAAGGAAATTTGTAATATTTCTTGGAAATATTCAACATTGTTCGCGTTATATTTTTCGCGTATTCATTTGGTAGACTCCTAATACTTCTAGTAATTATAAGACTTGGAATATTCTATTACTCTACCAATTCTATAAATTTTTACTTACTATTATCATTATGTAGTGATTTGTTAACTTGTCGAGACTTCTTTAATTTCAAAACTGCAGCTTAAAAGATTTATAAAATTTCATTAAATAATACATAATTTACCAGGAGACTTAATTTTGTTCATAATAGGTGTTCATAATATAACGTTCTTAATCTGCTGCTCTCCAGTTAAATGTTACATAATATCATCCTATATTATTGAACATTTCATTTAATTTTCTTAACCCTGATTCATTCTCTAGAAACATTACCATTACATAGTTTATATTGCCAGTATTTAAATTTCTAGAAACAAATACGACTTAATTTCTAGAAAATTTCAGCGTTTCTCACTTTTCCTTTGCAGATTCTGGTAGTTTTCAGTATTTTCTTCTTTCTGATATGTAAAATGTTCAGAAATTGTTTGATGGTTTTATATGAGTCATTCTTCACTTTATTTAGAACAGGTTCTTAACCTTATTTTGCTCACCGCCCACTTTGAGGGTTTTTTTTTCTAGAGCCTCCCAACTTAATTTTACTTACCATCTATCACAAATTCAAAACAGCTATTTTCTCTAGATGTCCTACTTAATACGTCTTTTGATATTAAATCAACCAAAGAACGCTCTACTTTTTTACCGCATGCATGACTCTTCTCAAGTATGAAGTACACAACTTTATGATCTTTGCATTAAGATAATTGCTATACCTTGCGATACACTTAAACTTTAAATTAAAGAAGTTAATGTTAATAATCATCCAATTAGAAGACTATCGAGCTGCGTTTTATTTATAGCACGAAATACAAAATTTTCTTCTTGTCCTTTCATTTAATTTAGAACATAGTTCCTCAATCTCAGTTTGCACACTTTGAGAATATGTGTTTTTCTGGAACCCCCATTTTAATTTTACATTTGTCATGAATTTAAAACAGTTATTTTCTCTGGATATCCTACTCAGTACGTCTTTGGTTATTTGACGCCGTAAATCTACTAAATCAACCAAAGAAGTATCAAATGAACGCTCTACTTTTCTACCGCATGAATGGCTCTTCTTAAAGTATGATGTACACAACTTCATTGTCCTTATATTAAGATAATTGCTATACCTTGCAACATACTTAAACTTTAAATTAAAGAAGTCAATGTTTGATAATCATCTAATTGGAAGACTATCGAGCTGCGCTCTTCTTATAGCATGAAATACAAAATTTTCTTCTTGTCCTTCTGGCCCGAAAATTTTTTCATTCGATTGCCAATCGAAATTTCTTTTGTAATTATCATCTTATTGAAGAACTATCGAGCTGCACTCCTTTCAATTACATAAAATTTACATTTTGAAATTTTGAGAATAACGATGCTTATATTTTGGGTGCATAAATAGTTTCAACTTTATAATCTAAATCTATTATTTGAAAACGTCAGCTTCAGTCAGCGTTAGTGTTAAATTAATCTCTCAAAAATTGTATAGCATAATCTTTATGATTTGCAAGAGTGGGAAAATGGTAGGTATTCCCTGTTCGGAGCTGATTTTCCCAAAGTCTTAATTTATTTTGGAATGACTTGACGTGATCATATAGTTCATGAACAAGTTGTTCTTGGATTTGCAACTTTGTATTTAATTCATTCACATGACTTGTTACATCAACGAGAAACGCAAGATCGCAAACCCAATTTGTATTCTTTAGCTCTTGTATAGGTTTTTCTTTCATATCCATAAAAAAATACCTCATCTTTCAAATCATAAAATCGTTTTAACATTTTTGCTTTACTTAACCAACGCACTTCATAATAAATGTCGGATTTTCAAATTCAGACTGCAGTTCTTCCAAAAATGTTTGGAACTGACGATGGTGAAGTGCTATTGATTTAATGAAATTTATGCAAGAAACTACTGTTTTCAATACATGTGCAAATTTGATCGATTTTGCACACACATTTTGTTGATGTAAAATGCACTCAAATCTTCAGTGTGAATATTCCTACTACATAGTTCCAATTGACAACTCCTAAATTCTAATTGGTTCTAACCAACCATAACTGGAGCACCATCTGTAGAAATTCCACTTAGATTCTCCAATTTAAGCACAAATTGATCAAAAACTGCTTTTAGTTCATCGAAAATGTTTTCTCCTCGTGTGGTATCCTTCATAGGTCGAAACGACAACAATTCTTCCATGTAATTAAATTTGATATCAACTCCGCAAATAAAAATAGCTACTTGTGCGTTATCGGTAGTATCTGTGCTTTCATCGAGAGCAATTGTAAATGCCTCAAACTTCTACGACGCAAGTAACTTATGGTTTGATTGGATATCGTTGGCCATATCATCGAAACGTCTTGTTATGGTCCAGTGAGAAAGACTTATTGTTTCTATATCATCGCTCTTTTCTGAACACAGTTTTTTAACGACAGACTAAGGTTTAGAATGCTTTGCAACTTTTTCACTAATTATAAAACTTACTCGTACAATACTATTGCATAAATCACTTTGTTTGTGGAGAAGAGTCTGTTGCGCATATAAACATTTTTTCAAATTTATTATTTTATCATTTCTTTATTGCCCATTGAGATGTAAAGTGGCGTTTTAAATTAAATTATTTTACCACTGATATACTTTCGAAGCAAATTAAACAAACACGTTTGTTTTTTGCATAATAAAAAAGAAATTGTTAGTCCACTTATCTTGAAAAACACGATTTTCAATATCAACTTTTCTTCTCTTCTCTCATGTCATTTTAAAGATTATGTTAAATGGTAAATTAAGTATGAATTTAGAAACTGCTGTGCCTCACTACAAATAACTACATATGTGCTTTTGCTGATTCTTCCTTCACTAATCAACATACTTACAACCAGTGCAAATAAGACGGGGATTTCCTGTTTATTACACTGAATGCTGAGTTGATTACAGTACAAAACTTAAAGATACCTATAAAACTTTATGATCCTTAGATTATATGAAAATTATTAAGAATACAAATATATTTTTTACTTTCAAGGGCCAGGTTTAGTGAGAAAATTGTTCTGCGGACCGGATAAAATGAAGTCAGGGGCCGGATCCGACCCGCGGGCCGTACGTTGCACATGCCTGCTTTAAAGTAACAAGCTCATTTACACACACACAAATACACAAATGACACATGGCGGAAGGACCACGTTGATAGCCAAAATACTACTACTACTACTAATCAACATTTCAGAATTATTCCCAAAATTTGGCTTGGCCATTTTAGTTGTTAAAAATCAATCTATTTCTTGTTCGAAATATTTTAGTTATACGTTTTGTATGTATGGAATATTTTTTTTAAATGTGCATCCGTCAATGTCGGTCCGTATGGTTATCATAAAGCCGGAGATGGGCGTAATTTCCGTTGTTACACTGCGATTAATATCGTTTCATGATAGATATGCTTAATCTATACAGAATGTACAGGTGTTTATGTATAGGAAGCTGCGAAATGTCTCCTATTATGGATTATAACAGATTAGTATATCTAGTGTGTAGCTAATCAGACGGCACGTCTATCGTGGGTTTGTTAAAGTCAAGATTGCCATGATTTATTCATGATTGTTGTGATTAAGGTGTAATTATTCATCAGTAGCAGCACATTCAAACGGCCTGTCAAGTAATGAGATATATAGCTCTATTTGATTACTTAACTATAGTAAATAACTATTAAAAAATTCAATTTAATATTTGGATATTTTGTAACCAACACTGCACAATTGAAACGGATTCAGAAAAATCTAACTTGTTTAAATCCTAATAATTAGTATATTATTATAAAAAATTATTAAAATCAAAAGTTACTTTTTTGTATATTCATTGGCCAAATCCTACATAAAACACTGTGCTTTTAATAAATATTCCAATCAACTTATTAGCTTTTGTAAAGTATTATAATAATGTATCAACATATAACTAGTATTATATATTCAAAATGTATTATTAAAAATTGCGTACATTTTTTTTTATAATTAGAGATTTATTTAAAGCATAATAAATCATGATTACTATTAATTATAATAACTTTCTGGTTCTAGTTCATTAGACTTCATTAGTACTATCTTCTGCAAATCAACTATTAAATTTATCTTATCAGTTGATACGTCAATTTATTCCGTATCATATTTCCGATATTGATAAGAATTTTATTTTATGAGTAATACATATGATTGCAATAGTATCCAACTGAATTTAAAACGTGCAGGTGGAATATTTATTTATTTACATAATATATTCTCATGTGGTGTAACTTCAACTTCAGTAGTAAAAATTAGCTGTTGTGGAATTCTCGTGGAAGATTTGTTTCCCAGGAAATCCATTCTCTGATTTACGATGTAAGTAAGTGTGTGTTTGTTTTGCAATTGAATAGATTTTGCCACAGGAAATTGCAAATTCGTGTGTCGCTTGTTAAAGTAACTGGTGGAAGTGTAAGTAAGTATGAGATGTTGCATGGGCGTAATGTCATTGTTTTAATTTCATTGCTATTTTATACATCCGTCATTTTATTGCGTCAGTGATATATTATTCGAATTAAAATCAACCAAACGTAAAACCTATTTGTACTTACTAAAGATTTATGCGACGATCTTCTTATAGTGGGCGTAATTGATTTAAATTCATTTCGTTAATTATATACGATAGTTTTGATTAAACAAATTAGGTACAAGTAAATAAAAAATCATATAATGGTTTTAGAAAATGATCAACAGAACAGAGTTATTAATTTAGTAAAAATGATTTAGTTAATAAAATACGTAATACATTTAATTCTATTTAATGAATGAGTTATTAATATTAAAATTATGTCACCTAATTGACTAAATATTACAAATTCAAATAATCAAGTATGTATATAATAATTCATGATAATAACGAAATTCATAAAATTATCACATATTGCAATATTCAATAAAAAAGATGTTTAAAATTAATTAATTGTATTAATATTTCAAACGATTAAATTTATCCAGCTCAAATAGATACATATTTTTTTAAATTTTAAACAAATTAAATATTAAAAACATATATATAAATATTTTAATATTTCCTATAGTTTATTTTTATACAAATAGAATATCCGATTGGAAAATTTGCACAGTATACGCAAATAATCAATTTTATAATTATGGAAATTTTATTCATAAACAAATAACGCACTAATGATGATTTTTTTGATAATCGTCAGTCGGTAATAATTAAACGACGCTCTGCATATTAACATGCGGGATATTGGTAAATTGAATTTGAATTTGTGTGCGTATTGGAACAACGACCATAATTTATTGCCGTGTCAATAAACTCACAAAGAATCCCACTTGCCAGCACACAAGTAAGTAATTAATATTACGTTGAGGTAATCAAGGCGCCTTAGATAACTATGTCTACAAATTTCGTAATCGACTAAGGTAAATTACGGTATTATTTGGTTTGTCTACTCTTGTAGACCCTATTACAGACTATTTGATCGTTTGGTGGCAGTTTATTAGTAGTATGGTTTTAGTTTTTGTATTATCTACAACTTGTTATTGAAACCAAATTTTGAGGCTGAATTATACAACATAAACAAATAAATCAAATAAGTCCAGTTATTTCATTGGAATCGATGAGATTATTAACAATTTTGTAAAGGAAGCACATATCAAGTTGATGTAATAAAGTTAATCCTAGATATAGCATAGTGTTCGCAGCTAATAGTTGTATTCCAATACGGCATTAATTTTGAGAATCTATTTTGAACCTTTTCTAGAAAATTGATATGAGTTAAGTATGAAGGCGATCAGATTGGTCTGCAATAATCAAGCTGAGAACGAACAAGAGTATTATACAAGATGGTGAAGGTGCGTGTATTGACTAGGTCCGTTGACATACGTTTAATAAATCCTAAATCTTTGTTCGCTTTGTTTATTATATAGAAGCCAAATGTGAAGTTAAAGTCTAGGAAAACACCAAAGTCTTTTACCAAGTTGATTTGAGAAAGATTATTATCGAACAATTTATAATGAAACGTTATTGTTTTTTTGGAAAGTGAGAACGGTATATAGTAGCATTTTTCAATGTATAGTTTTATATCATTTAGAATATACCAACTATATACTAAATCGATATCACACTAAATTTTAAAACATTCGCAAATATTTTCAACTTTGTAATAAAGTATCATATACTTGTTTCTCATTAATCACTTGGTGAAACATTATGTTAATATATAGGTTTTATAATTAAAATCACTTGGTTTGTTTCACAAATAATTTGAAACAAACCAAGTGATTTTAATTATAAAACCTATATATTTGTAATAAAGCTTTAAATCATATGCGAAGAGCAAGTGAAGGTCCTGTAGTATCTGAGACAAGTCATTTATAAAAGTAATGAACAACAAAGGTCCCAAGTTGGATCTCTGTGGGACACCTGATAAAGAAATATACGATTTTGACAGATAATAAAACAAATATGTGGAAAACCAACTTAATAATAATAATAATACCTAAACCATAACCTTGCAGATTTTTTAACAAGAACTGAATAATTGATGGTGTCGAACACTTTGCTGAAGTCCATATATATAGCATGAACTTCGGCAGGTTTCTCCAGGGCTACAGGAATATAATCGATATAAATGAACAGATTGGTTAACGTGGATCTAGTAGCATAAAAATCGTGTTGGTTTTCTGCGATCACTGTGCGAAAAGTTTCAAACAGACGCTTATAGAAAATAATTTTGATAATGATGATAAAATAGAAATAGACCTGTAGTTCTCTACATTAGATATTGATTTAGATTTATGTACAGGTATTACGTATGAATCTTTTCACAAGCTGGGAAAAACACCAGTATTTAAAGAAACCGAAAATATAAAATGTAAAGGATGTAGTAAAATATTCTGGCAGTTATAAATAAATATATGTGGAACATTATCTGGGCTTGCACTACTATTTATATACATTGAAAGCAAAGCCCTTGAGATATCGTCTAGGGAAATCTGAATATTGGTAGTGTGAGGCTCGAATAAAAAATGTATATTTGCAGATGGTTGACAAACTGAGGAGAAATAACTTCGAACCTAGCTAATGTTGCAATTTTGGAGTTATACATCATTGATACAAGAATACCATGACTTTTATTTTAATTATGTATATAAGAATAGCCAGTTCAATATTATCAATGTACCTTTTATAACATAATAAAATTTCAGATTTACATCTATTTCTTAAATTAACAAAACTATGGTAATCGTTTAATTGGAGTGACTGTTTCAATTTTCTGTGAGCTTCCTTTTTACGATTAACTAATTAATAGCATGTTTTGAAAACCACAAAAGGAATGAAGAATGCTTTTTGACTCTTTTAGATACATACATATCTACTGATATCATAGATTATAGATAGAATTATGTTAACATATGTTCAAGATTCAAGAAAGACTAATCTATGCTACTCAGAAATTTATTGATTTTATTAAAGTCCGCATGTTTAAAATCGCATTTAAAACTTTCGCTTTCATTAATGACATTAAAATAAGTTATGTGCCAGTATTCCTAGCGACGGATGATAAATATCACATGGAATAAATGGTGCACACTTATTTAACACAATATTTTCTAAATTAGAAAAACACAGATACAGCATTGCTGTATTGAATTGATTCAATCCTAGGTTGCTTAATCCATCTAAAAATCTGAAGCTAGTTGCAGATTAATTGAAAGAAGGCCAATACATTCCTCGTCAGGTATCCAATTGGTATGGGGCAAGTTAAAATCTCCGACTACAATAATATTATTGGATGGATAGCTTCTTATAATATAAATTGTCTTCAAATGTAGATTATAAATATCAATACTGGAATTAGGAGGAATATAGCAGCAAAAGAATATAAATGTTTCCTATTTATTGTAGTTTCAACTGCTATGATTTCAATAGAATTATTGGTTACTAATTGATGATATGGTAGATTATTCCTTACGCTAATTAGGACACCACCTAATAAAACTCTTGTTACTGTTGATCTAACAGTTCCGCATCCATTATGTCCGGGTTAAGCCGTTTTTCTCACTTAAAGCAATAATGTCCACTTCTCCAGATAAAAAAATAACAGTAAAAGTTACTCAATTTAGTTCTGAGGCCTCTAAAATTCTGGTAGTAAAATGAAAGTTCAGTAATCATATTTATATTTGTTTTAGTTGTTTTTGAATTACCAGAAAAATGAGTTTGTATTTTTCGGTCGAAACTATTTGGGGATTGCCTTGAATATATTTAATTTTTAAGTTCTCTTTGCCGTTCTTGATTCTCGTAGCTAATTGTGAGTTGAGTAATTTAAGATGATCCTATTGAGCAGTTGTCAAATCACTATTATACTTAACGTTACCAGTATCTATAACATTCGTAATACGAAGTAGATCAAAACCGGATTTTTTATCTTTAAAAATTAATTTGATTGGTCTAGGTTTACTATTAATCTTGCAAATTCTAAAACATGTAACTGGCTCAAATGAAACCGACGGATTTATAATATTTCTCAATGCTTGCTTATCAGCATGTATACGCTCCTCAGCAGTACCACTGATCTCAGCTAAGTTAAATACAATGACATTTGATGAACTCCGTTTTCGATCCTCAAGTTCAAGAACTTCATTATTTAAATTGGCAGTGACGCATTCGTTTGTGCCTAGATTTGTTGAGTGTATTTTTTACTTCGAAGTTATCAATCCTAGTTTTTAATTCATGAATGTCCGCTCTTAATTCCTCAAAAGCAGCTCTAAATATAATGGACTGTTCAATACTGTTTTAAAGGTTTCAGAAATTGATATTTCTTTAGTTATAATGCAACTATCGTCATTGGATGTCGCTCATGTTCCACGGATATATTTGTCTCCATTAACCAGTTTTGCCTCTCCAAGATAATAACTGATATCATCATTCGTAAAATATGATAGACAGTTGACATGCACCCATTGTTTACATTCCCCATGACATTTAAGAGATGATTTCCTGGGACTAATTAGCTTTTTGCATTCAGAGCAAATGCGAACCATTTTTAAATGAAAATGCCCAAATGACTGCTATGAATTAAGGTTAGTTGTATTGACAATCCAAAGAATAAGAATATAATGTATGCATGTATGAAGAACAAACAAGAAAGTAAAATATAAAAAAACTATTCGCCATTCATTATGTGTACAAAAAATATATGTATGCGTCCCTGAATGCATCCAGGGGCCGATCAGGGTGACTGACTACACAGCACAGGTAGGCCACGGAGGGTAAACAAATTTATACAAAGGTAATTAGGAATATAAAATATTATGCAAATATATGCAACGTAATATGCACTTCCGAAATAAACGGCACAAGAAGTTTATTATATAGGTTAAGTTAACAATTATACTTAAATAGTGATAAATGACATGGGAAGATTCAAGTCAACTTACATCATAAAGAGAGTGAGTCACTAAGAATCCGTTTTAACACTTTAAAGTTAATATTATTAAACCCAACCACTTTATTTTTATCATAAGACAAAGTACACATGCACATGTACGTTGTTTTTTTTAGGTCAAGTGTAATACATGCTTGTACAAATCTGCATAAAATCCGAAGGCATATTTGGAATTATCTACTGTTTCCAATATGAAGACTCCAGAAAATTATTCTTTCAGATTTCGAATAGAACTTGAAAACCTAAAAGATAAGTTATTAAAACAAGTAGAAGTTATTGAAAAAATGAATGCAAGATTACATAACCTATAAACTAACTGCCGATAAAAATAATGTAAATAAAAATTATAAACCACGTAAGAAGAAAAAGTTAATTTTTGGATTGAAGGGTATGCCGAAAAATATATTAAAATCAAATTTTTGACTCGTTATTTGTGTAAACAGATTTTACTGCATCCATTACAAGTAACAACAAAACCATTATTTGTTTTTTTTATTTCTTAACATCCACTCTTACAGACAGATTAATAGTAATATTATTATGTTATAAGGTATTAAATTTTAATCTATAAGTAGATAATGTGACCAGATTAGAGATTTATATTTAATGTGGCATCTTATAAGAGAACAATATACAATCTTGATTCATTTAGAACTAAACTCCCTTGATAAACCTCAGATAAGCTCCACATTCTTCTAACTTTGTTACAAATGTAATTTCTAAATGTTTAATAACTATCAAATATGGCATCAAAATCTTTGATAGCTTTCAACTTTGTCAAAGCAATCGAGATCAATACATACTCAAAGTGTTATGATTTTAGAATATTATCTGCTTTTGAAATAAGACACTTGTTTGGTTTCATATTGGTATATTCAGTTTCCTGACACGTATTTGACGACGACCATTCTCAAAGGAATTACAAAATTGTAATTTTTGTAATTCCTTTGAGAATGGTCGTTAATGACCGAAACAAGTGTCAGGAAACTGATTATACCAATATGAAACCAAAAAAGTTTCTTATTGCAAAATCAGAGAATATTCTATTTTCGTTTCATCAAGAGTGCAGTAAGCAAAGTATTTACCGTTATGATTTTAGTTATAAAAAAGACATAATACGACATTTGTCCGTATTTAAATTTTGGTAGTTAACATGTGACCATCTATGAATATGATTTATATACTTTTGTAATTTTTTATAGTCCTCTACATAATAAACTACTTGATTAAGCTTTTCTATATATTAGACACATATAACGTACCACACTGTATATGAGATCAATAGATCAATAATAAATAATAAGAATAAGACCGGACGAATGTGAGGATCTTAAGGTTCGCATGAAGTAACAAATAAATGATTTAACAAAAATATATTAATTTTAGCTTGTTGAGTGAGATTTAAAAGAAAATTTTGTGACGTTGATATTATTTAGTTTTGATTTATTAACCAATATCGAATATTTTACTCCGTCAAATGCCTTGGAAAAGCAGGTGTAGCCTACATCAAACTGGTTGCACTTATCCAAATCATCCAACAAAAACTATTTAAATTCCAGAAAATTGGGCAAAATAGGGAAATCCTTGCCAATTAATCACTAAATAATTTGCCAAATAATTTATATATTTCTAATTTCAGCAAATCACCGCAGTAATTTGTGTATATATCTCGATTCCCATTTTTTTAATATAATAGAAGAAACATGATTCGTTAGTATTAAGTAATTGGGTAAATAATTTATGGATAGTCAAATATAGAGCACGCACAGTTATGTAGCAAATCATTTTGCAAGAACCAAAAGAATGTTTACTGGTTTCAAACTCTTCGAAATAGAAAAGAGTATACGCAAACATTCGATTCAAACTTTCTGAAATGTTCATTATTAAGTTTGTGTAATGTTGCTTTACAATAAAAATATAAGTTACTGTAAATTAAATACCGAAAGTGCTAATTTCTTTATATCGAATAAATTGGCTCTGTATTAAACTAAATATTGAACCTACCTACATACATAGTATTGTAGAAGATTTTAGTTGCTCTATTTAGAAATATAATAATTCCACATGCCTTCTAGTAAAGATGTACCGAAGGATTTACAAAGTAAAATATGTGTTCTTGTAAAAGTGCAGCTCGATCAGGACCGAAATGTAGTATGCGCGATACTGTATACCACCCTTCATGTATTGAAAGGAAGAAGGGCATCGTATGGATTGACATGGACTCAATGATGCTACTGTAAAGGAGAAGATGTTATACCTAACCCTACATCCAGGGAAGTTACAGAAAATGTGAGTAATTTAATTAGAAAAGGTCTTAAATTGTTTTTTAAACAATAAAAATAAAAGATATTCTCATTGAAGAGCTACGTGACAAAATTCGAATTATGAATAACTATTCAATTACTCGAAGAAAAAATGTAAGCATTGGATATATAGTGAGGAGCAGGTTACAACTGTAGGCAACACAAATTGCCGGATAATTTCTAATGATACTATATCTATTAAAACGGTTTCTGTATTAACACCCCAGCAGAACATAGTGTGCTCGGGTATAGCCCCAAATTTACCCAAAACAACAGAACATCATCTACCAGTAAAGCAAATGCGAACGGGAAGAAAAACCTTGACCCATCAGGAAAGGAGCATAGAACATATGTGAATACTAATCAGGCTTCATTTAACCAGGCAACCATCGCCGAGGGTAAGGTTAATATAATGGAATGATATACAGTAGTGACGAGACCCAGATCGAAAAAATTTACTGCGATTTATGGAATGTTATTAAAGGAGCCACTCGCTACAGTTATGTAGTTATGTGTAGCATGTATTTCGACTGGATCCTAAATTAACCGCAGAACAATTAATAAACTACCTCAAAAGTAAAAAATTATCCGATATTAAATGCGAACAGTCAACGTCAAAACATCCTCTCGAATATTCTTCTTTAAAAATTTCCGTTCCAACCACTCAAGACTTAAAAATCCAGATGTTTGGCCAATCAACATTTGTGTTAATATTTCTTTTCAACCAACAAGGGAAAAAATAATCACATCTTAAATATTCTATTTCTGAATGCTCAGTCAATAAGGAACAATGTTAATGAACTTGAATGTGCTATTATTGATAATAAATACAATTTTACTGAACACTGGCTTCTAGGTCTTGAATGTAAAGTTTCGAAAATAAATTCATTATCATGTACAACTCATTATGCTCGTTTATAAAGTAATTATGGGGGATCTATCATATATAATGATGATAAAACAGCAGAAAATAAATTAAACACCTTTACAAATGCGTTATCATGTGAAAATTTGTGAACTTGCTGGAATGTATATTCCTGTTTGTAAATTGTATATCATTTGTGTTTACAAATCTTCCATGGGATTGGAAAACTTTCGTTGATATATTAACCAAGTTTATAGATTCACTAGACCTTCTAAATAACCCCATTGTCTTGGGTAAAGATTTCATTGTTATTTTCAATAATTTAGAGGACGTTCGCGTAATTAACTTATGTAATACTCTCAAATGTTTTTACTTGTTAACACAAAATTATTGTCAAGATAGTTGGTAGTCAATAATTTTGTCCATTTCAATATAAATTTCATAAAGATAAACGCTTACGATGCGGGAATATCCGACCATATTGGAATAGCAATAACTATCGATTGCCTTCATATAACATGTACATCCGTAGTAGAGTATATCTGGAAGACCAGATAACAGAATTTTTAGAACAAAATAACTTATTGTCATCTTGCCAATTTAGGTTTTGTAAAAACTCATCAACAACTAAAGCAGTTCAAACCCTTGAAGAAAAAAATTGAAAATGGGCACCATAAAATGGTAACATTTCTTAATCTGAGCAAAGCAATTGATTGTGTGTCGCATCAACTTTTATTTAAAAATTGATCCGTATAAATATAATAGCCAGAATTGTAATCTACTACATTCATATGCAAGCAATCGTCTTCAAAAGTTTTTTATTGGATTCATGATTCAAAGTACCGTCAAAATAATTATCGTGTTTCGCGAGGCTCAAATTTAGGACCCATATTATTACTATTATATATAAATGATTTTCCAGACTATATCAATTGCCAAAGTATCTTATTTGCGGATGATACAACCTTTTTAATGTCTCTTGAAGATGTTTTAATCCGCCACAATGAATCCAAAATTTCTGCTACAGAGTGGTTTGCAAGCAATAAGTTACTAGTAATTAACTCATCATCTAGCTCTTAAAAATACAATGAAACATTTTCGAAATCAACACAATCAACATATATTCTACTATGAAATGTGATGTACATGGTAGTGAGGTTGCAAATAAAGTTTCAAATGGTATTTTTTACCTTCATGTTTTGTATCTACTTATGTTTTATTAAGGCGTATTATGGTTTGTGTCATTGTCAGCTGTCTTATGGCCATTCAGGTTCAAGCTATAGACTATTTGCCTTACAAACAAAAGCAGTTAGGATTTTGGCTAACTTAGGCATATTAACGGTACCAACCATTTATATATATATATATATATCAATGACTTTGTTATATAAAAAAATATATAGACAATTACGATAATTTCAATAATTATTCTCTGCAAAACCAGGAAAATCTGAGTTTACCTCAAATTAGGCTAACCAAATCACAATCAGCAGAAAATTATTATGGCCCAAAATTAAAAAAAAATACTAATTAACATAACATTAAAGAACTGCTTTTAACAATAGCACCATATAACTTTGAGGAATTTTTTTATTGTGAATTTATTTAGTATATTATATTTCCTCATTTAGCAAGAGCAAGAAATGGCAGACTGAAAGGTTGGAAAAATTAGAAATATGAATGGAAAAAGAAGAACAAGAAAAGAAAAGGAAAAATATCATTGGCAAAGGATTCAAGACAGACAAGGAAGACATAAAAGAAGCACTTAAGGAATTTATCAAAACAAAGGTAGAAATTGATCCGAAAATAAATAAAGCTTATAAAATAAATAAAGGAGAAAAAACAGAAATGGTGGTTGCAGAACTAGAAACGAAGGATTATAAGGAAGAGATAATAAAGGCGAAGGGTAATAAATTGAAAAATACCAAACTATACATTGACAGTGACATGACAGTAGAAGAGAGAAGAATACAACGGGAAATAAGAAATATTGCGAAAGAGGAGAAGTTAAAAGGAAATAAAATCAAAATTGGATACAAAAAAAATGAAAATAAACGAGAGAGAATACACCTGGAACAATAAAGAAAATGGTTTGATGGAGAAAAGAGCTAAAAAAGTAAATAAGACAACGAAAGAAAGTTTTAACGACACGACAACGGCACTGTCACAAACCAACATAATTATAAATAAAGAACCAGTCGGACAACCAAGAAAAGTAAAAAATATCAAAAGAAAAGAAAAACAAAGTTTGGAAAATAGGAACTTGGAATATTAGAAGCATCGTAGGTAAGGAAGTCGAGCTAGTAAATGAATTTGAAGAAATGGGGAAAGGCATACTAAAATTAGAAAAGGAACATACAATGATATACAGTGGAGTCAAGGATGAACAAAGAGCTGCAGCAGGGGTAGGGTGTATAATTCACAAAAAACTCGAAAAACAAGTAAAATATTTTGAATGTAAATCTGAAAGAATTTTAAAAATTGAGATGGGGAATGAAAACACTAACAACAATATATCCATTATAATAGTTTACGGACCAAACAAAGATGATAAAACAGACAATAAAGACAGGTTTTGGGAAGAACTAACTAACATTACAGAAGAAGCAAAGGGCAGTATATACATCATGGGTGATTTTAATGGTAGAGTTGGCAAAAAAGATGAGCAATACAACAACGTGATCGGCAAACATGGAGAAACACGCAGAAATAATAATGGAAAACGAATGCTTGATTTCTGTGTCTTCAACAACTTGATAATAACAAACACATTTTTTGGCCATAAAGATATACACAAATACACACGAGAGCAGGAAGGAGAAATCAATCATTGACTATATACTCATCGAAAGAAGCAATTTTAAATCAATCATAGACACCAAAGTAAGAAGAGGGCCAGAAATAGGTAGTGACCACTACGTACTAATAGCGACATTTAAAACTAATAGAACAATAGAGAAAATAAGAGCACAAAAATAAAAAACCACAAAATGTTTGAAATGGTAAAGGTCTACAAACTAAATAATAAGGAAGTAGCAGAAAACTACAAACAAACAGTAGAAGATAAAATGAGAAATAAGAACATAATAGAAAATAAAAATGTAGAATAATTATGGCAAACATTTAAAAACATCATAATAAAAACAGCAAAAGATGTATGTGGTATAAATCGAAGAAATTCAAGTAAACAGTACACAGCATGGTGGACAGACCAAATAAGAGAACAAACAAAAAGGAAAAAGAAGGCATGGAAAAAATACATAAATGAGAGAACTGAAGATAATTACAATGAATATAAAAGAGAAAGAAAACATGTCAAAGCCCTAGTAGAATCATCAAAAAAAGATAAATGGAAAGATTTCGGCGAAAAAATGGAACATGATAGGAAGGGGAATCAAAAACTTTTTTACAAGGTGCTGAAATCTCTCAGGACTGAAAGCAACGGAAACGAGATACATAGGTATATAAAAGATAAGAACGGAAACATCCTCAGAGAAGATAAAAAGATAACAGAAAGATGGAAAGAGTATTTTAAGGAACTAGAAGCAGAATCAGAAATGAGAGAAATGAACCTGAAACAACACTAAGTATAGAACACCTAGATAACTTCACAACTTTAGAAGAATTAACAGAAGTAATTAAGAAACTAAAAAATGGAAAATCACCCGGATACGACAAAATAACTTCAAACATGTTAAAAAATTTAGGCCAAAACGGAATGGAGTTGCTACTTAACATATACAAAAAGATATGGAGGGAAAAAAGATACCTGAGGATTGGAAAACAGCACTCATAGTCCCAATACATAAAAAGGAGACAGAAAAAACTGCAATAACTATCGAGGAATCACGCTGCTGAGTACTGCCATGAAAATTTTCGAAAAGCTTTTGGACAAACGAATAAGATCAGTGACAGAAAAATCGCTAGACGAATCACAAAGTGGATTCAGAAGAGGCAGAAGTATACAAGACCACATATTCTCCATTAAACAAATAACACAGAAAAATATCCAGGAAAAAAAGAACACACATATCACTTTTATTGATCTTGAAAAGGCGTTTGATAAAATACCTAGGGAAAGGCTATGGGCAATCCTCAAATCAAGAGGGATTACGGACAAATTGTTGAATATACCACAAGATATCTACAGGGACAACAAAAACATTGTTATTACAACAATCAAATATCAGAAAGTTTCACAACAAAAGGGGGATTACGACAAGGAGGTGGCCTGAGCCCTGGATTGTTTATAATTTATATGGACCAGATCATAAAAGAATGTAATAAGAAAACGAGAAAAACATTAATTGGACACAGAAATATGCAAAGAGTGGAAATATCTGAAGCAGCGTTTCCCGACGATATTGTACTCTTTGCTAAACACGAGAAGGAATTACAACAACACCTGGAAATATGGAACACCATGTTACAAGAATTCGGTATGAAAATTAACACCAAAAAGACGAAAGTAATGATTATTGGAGAAGACAGCAGAGAAATAAATATAGAAGTACAAGGAGAAACGATTGAACAAGTACAAACAATGAAATATCTAGGAATAACTATTGATGAGAAGGGAACACAAGAAGTCAAAATTAACAAGCGAATAGAGAAAACGATGAAACTATATTTCGCAATGAAGGACAAATTTATAAAGAGACAAGAGATAACAAGAACCACAAAGATGAAAGTATTTAAAACAATATACGCACCAATACTGCTGTTTGGATGCGAATCGTGGAATCTCAATAATAGACAAAGAAGCAAACTGCAAGCGGTAGAGATGAAGTATTTAAGAAGAGTGATGTGAATAACTAAGAAAGACTAGAATAATAAGCACAACAATAAGAGAAGAGCTAGACTGTCAAACGATATTTAAGACAATAGAAGAAAGGCAACTTGGTTGGTGGGGACACCTACAAAGAATGGAAGAGACAAGACCAGTAAGAAGAATATGGGAAACTAAGATACAGAAGAATAAGAAAGTTGGAAGGCCGAGAAAAACATGGGATAGCACTGTTGCAGAAATATTAGAAAGAAAAGGACTAACATGGAAGGACGCTGCAAAATTAGCCAAAGACAGAACAACATGGAAGAAGTTTATCAAAAGTTAAATCTAATTACATCCGACACCACAATAGGTGGTATAAGGAAATAAGATTATAAATATATATATATATATATATATATATATATAGATTATTTTATTCAAATCGTCATTCATTTTATATTTATTTCCATGTATAGCTAGTAAGTAATCTTTATTTATATTGTGTACTATTTACCATACATTTCGATCACAAAGTGACCATTATTAATACCAAATAGCTTAAATAAAAATTATTTGTGAAGTGTTAGTGTTTTATTCCAAGTTTATTAATTAAATCTTCACGGAATTCAAGACGAATTTCTCTAGCTTCAATTATATTACAATCATATACAATATTATAGTGGGAAAACTACCAATAATGAATTTCAAATTATTAATAGAAACAGCAGCTATGACCAGAAAATATTCTTTTATAACAAATAATATTGCTCTACATCTTACATTGCTGCTTAAGAATATATTAACTCAAAATATTATAGTTGTATATTTGTAACCGACTATTAAGAAATTCACCATACAACCAAGTCACAGCTTATATTAAACGTCACAAATACTATTATTAATATTTAACATTTAATTCTTTTAACATTAAACTGCCTGTAGGATTTATAGTTATAGTAGATATATGGGTAAATCATTACGATATTTATTCGTAAGATCTTTGATCTCTCTCTTTTAATTTAATATTCTTAAAATATTTCCATTGCATGTCAGTGCGATCACTTTTATAGTAAATACTAATATTATTCTTAGAATTAGATATTTTATTATTAATTTTGTTTATTATGGAAAATAATATTTAAGTGACTTTAAGGTCTTTTAAATTTTAAAAGTTCTAAAAGATCATCTCTGATGTTATCTTTTAATTCAAACGATTCCTACTCTTATTGGTTATAAAGCATAATATTATAGTTCTTCCTTATATTTCTTCTATTAATTAAATTATTGTTCTGATTTAAACCATGACAAATTAATTAAATACCATATTCCACCATAAAATGAAAACACAACCATTGTAATTGTATCGTAATTTTAATACAGCACATCTAATACATGTAATATGATATGAGATGTACCAAATTTAGGTTACAATATTTGAACAGATGATTCGTTAAACAAACATTAAAGTTGATTAAATAAATTTAATGAGATTATTACTGTTTACATTATGACACACTCTTGTGCGTAACATTCGCACAGAAGTCGTTGTGAAACGCCGGCCGCGATGCATCATTTCAAAATATAATGTGTTTATTTCGAAGAGCCGGCCCTCAGGTAAAAGGAATGAGGTATATCTATATATACAAGGTGGATTACATTTTCATTAAGGGTATAACAGCTGGACGGCGGGCCACGGGCAGCGGAAGGCCGCCCTCTCTGTCCGTTTTGTTGTCCTTCCGCCCGGCCGCGGGACGACGTGATTCGCTCTTTAATAATTCAAAGAGATAACATCCTTTATTGTGAGGGAAACTATATAATCCCAAATTGGACGTTAAACGGCCTGTTTTGTTGCTTCGTTATCTGCATCTGGACTTGTACATGGAGACCGTTATTAAATCATTATCGGGACGATTACGGATCGTATAATTGAATGATCTCAACCTTTTGGAGAATGCAATAAAATTAAATTGCTATTACTCGTTTTCACAATACGTTGAAAATACTTCAATACTGAAATTTCATCATTTAAAAAAAATATTACCATATGATGCTTTTCTAACGAATCAATTACTAATCTACTTTTTTAGGGTAAATACATTCATATTTCTCCTCAATACAACGGTCAATAAATACTTATTATTATGATACATTACATACGTTACAACGTAATTATATTATTAAAGAAATGTTTAAATGTAATAACGTTAACTGTCTATCTGAGATACATATCTTGTGCAATATTACTTGAGACATGTCATAACTACTTAGGATATAAATGCAGATATTAACTGTACACAAAATACCAAACATAAGGGGATGGAATATGAGTCGATATAAATTCATGATAGCGTCTCGTGTTTGTTGTACTAAGCGGGGACGAGTTCTAGCGTTGTAAATTAGTGCCCCAAAACTACCTGAGATCGCATACCTGAGGCAGAAGAGACCCCAGTTTTCAAACCTGTCCCACCTTCCGCCATATAGGCCTTACAAAAGCGTGCACTCGAATTAGAAATTGTTTAGGGATGCTCTACGATTATGTCGATTAACGAAAATATAGGGTTTCATTAAAGCCCAGGAGTCAAGCCGAACTGCAAGATATCAAGTATCATTTCTAATAGTAACAGTTAAATCAGATAAGATTGATTGTAAATAGTACTAATAATAGTTGCATTTTGAAATATGCACAACGTTTTGGAAGTTGTAAATCAAAATAATATTTTTCATAATTTGAATGTTTAGTGGACAACCTAATAAACCTTACTGTCACCTTTTATTTTACAATAAAAAAATTAATTCAGTGAGTTGAGATGAGGAAGTATATAACGGCATTTTTTTTCTATATAGGCAAAAATATAAAATAAAAAATCTGACATCGACAATAAAGTAAAAGCGTAATAATGTCTATCGTGTTATACATTTTCGACATGCATTATCACTTTCTCCATTCCTGTTCACATTTCGCACATCTATATTTAATTCGATTCTGTCAAACAATACTCGTGTTACTCAAAATTATAGGCAGCAGCGGGAAATGTAAGGATTGTTCAATTAAATATGGATATATGAACTATTGTCAGCTCCATGAAATCATACATTGTTTTAATTTGTTTAAACTTACCACATAAAACCATTTATATAAAAACACACAAATAAAGGTTATAATTTTATAAATGCAATTATTGTTGTTGATTATATTATTAAATACATTATTTTTATAGAAATATAACAGTTTATTGATAATGAATTGTATTTATATAATAACAATAATAGATATTCACCTTGTACACATATTTTTATTTTTATCTCAATCAACAAGCTTTTAGCTAAAATGCAAACATTTAATTAAACATTTTACAAAGTTTAAGCTTATTAGGCTCAATAATTTATGTAAAGTGATTTATTCAAAGTTTGAAATAAGGGATATTTATTACATTCTATGCATTTAAAGTTTAAATACATAAGGGATTTATAAAACGTTAGCTTTAGAAAAAATACATTAGGTGACCTTCTTAGAACGCACCTTTTAGTAATCCAAAAAGAAAATGTTTGTGTCAACCGTTGATAACAACCGTACACAGTAATTTAATATAGCGTTGGACAATACACGTTATTCAGCACGAAACCTTCACACATTCCAGATAGCGCGAGCATTTTAAAACCGTGTATTTGCACACAATACACCGTTTTCAAAAGAAGTCGCCACTCAATACTTACACGATTACGTCATCCTATGAAAGTAATACGTCGCGAATTCAGTAGCAAAATGCGAACCTCCTTCACAGGGTGGTATCAGTTTCCCGGGGAGATAAGACACTCCGCCACGGGGACCAAATAAAATGTGCATGAGCGAAAGAATATTGGCCCAATTACATCAAGGAACCCACTGTTTTTGCTCAGATGAAATTAGAGACTGCAATTTTGGATACACTCGTACAATTTTATACATTATAATGTGCGTACCATATAACACTGTAAAGAAAATTATAAAGAATTATACTTATTATGTACTTTACAAGATAATATATTACAATAATAATAATAAACCTAAATACCTGTTCGTCATTAATATACTTAATTAGATAAGTATATTAATAATAAACAGGCATCATTAAGTTTTCTAATCATTCCAAGATTAATATTTAATTAACATACCCAATTGTAAATAATTTGAACCTTTTAGTGCAAACATTATTTATAATTAAGCAAGAAACACATAATTACAGTTATCAAAGGTATCGTTATAAGCTGCAACTCGTATAATATTTATAACCCTCGTAAAACGAATTGAACCATTGATAATAATAATAAATTATAATTATTAAATGATTTGCCAGGCGTGTGCACGCTAATCCCAACATTAATTTACGCCAGAAAACCAGACGCAATATCCTGACATTTATCAACAGTGTGTCGCAATAAAATTAGCACTTAACAATTGCCCAAACAATGGAGTCGCAACATTTCATAATTCCCGCATTACGGCACCCCAATTAATTACGCTAATTAGCGCCGTTCGACCTCGTGCTCCTCTCACTTTTACGCGAATTCCCCAATTTATAAAATTGATTGATGTATTTCATGTCCCGAATGTAAATAATTACGTTACACGGTGGAGTTGTGAGATAATTAGGCTTCTGACCCCTCCGAATTTTTAATATTTCATTTTTAATTATGTTTTTATACACACAAACAAAAATACCTCCATAATATGAGTTAATCCCCAACGCAATTAGATATTTAAATATTTTTACATTTGCATACTAAATTTTACGAAATCGACTTGCTAAATTATAACTTTTGCTAAATTGCGACTGAAATATCCGAAACTAAAGGAAATTGAGGATATTTATTGATAGCTATTTGATAATCATAATAGATATTTATATACATAACAAATACCAAACATATTAAAGGTTTATGTCATAAATACAAACTAATAAACTACACAAGTTTTAATTTTATCGGATATTTTATTCTATTTTTGATCCAAAATCAGAATACTAATAAAATACAATATACAATAATAAATCTGCGATTATAAAATAAAAAAATAAATCTACTACTAAACATCTTTATTCACAGAAAGAAAATAAAATATAATAGATGTAATGGATAAAATAAAATAAATTCTGATATAATTGATCAAACTGTTAACTTTTTTAACTTTGTATAACACTGACTTTATTTAGTGCCTATAGTTTCGACAATTTTAACTTGTCATTATCAATGATAAGTTAAAATTGTTGAAACTATAGTCACTAAATAAAGTCAGTGTTATTCAAACAAAGTTAAAAAAGTTTTTTTTATTTCTGATATAATTGTTACTCTGCTCAACGGCTATCAACAGGTGATCTTTCAGCCCCAATAAATCTATTTTATTCTATATCTATTAAAATTTTAAATACTTATATTTGTAGGTTATATAATTTACTATATTTTTCAATTCTAAAATAAGTTTGTTGTATAATTTTAAACATATATCCAAATCCTTTCTCTGCAAATATATATATTGGATAAACAAAATCTGCTTTTTGACGTGTAGTATATTGGTGTGATTGTTCTGAAAAGTCTCCAAATAAAACTTATAGATTGAATAATGTATAGTTCACTAACAGTAAGTATATTGTCTGCAGAAAAAATGATCTACATGATACATTTTCTTTCAGAGCATATAACATATTTCTAAGTGCTTGTTTCTGTACGTTACACATTCTGTATACATTTTTAATTGGCTCCAATATATTACCAAAGCTAACATATGATTCAAAATTAGCTTGATATGCTATTTTAGGGATTAGGCTCGAAATTAGTATTCTTCCTTGCGGGACACTTTAATATCCGTGACACCTTTTTATTTCTGACCTTAATTATTTCAACTATTTGCTGTCTATTAGATAAATACAATTTGAACACATTTTCTACTACAAGGCGTAAACCATGGTTGTGTAGTTTTGCAAGTAGTAGTTTGTAATAAATGCAGCCAAATTCCTTAGAAAGGCTTAGCAAGATTCCACAAGGAAATTGGTATCTTTCCATTGTTGATAAAATAAATGGAATTAAATCAAAAAGAATTGTATGTTCTTCTTTAAAGAAAATCGGTGCTGATTGTTTTTTAAGATATGGTATTTTTTCAACTTATTGGCTTTTTGTAAATTGGATTAAATGAAAATGATTGTAGCGACCGTTACTATGTGGTAGTTCATTTTAAAAAAGGTTAAATGAAAATAATTTTTAAGTTTTTATACCACTATTTATTGTATAATATACACAAACAAAGTTTACAATATATTATCAATTTTGACACAACTATAGTTTCGACCTTTGCAGGTCATTATCAAGTGTTGAATATAAAAACTTAAAAATTATTTTCATTTAACCTTTTTTAAATTGGATTAAGTATGACGAACTTTAGCTGCCTGGAAAAAATTTCCTCAGCTAAAGATTCATTTATTAGAAAACTCAGAAGTTTGTTGATACCATCCAGGCAATTTTTAATAAAAACATAGAGATTTTATCCTCTTTCCAGGCATCATTTTGATCATGCTTTCAATATTACCTACTGCCAATTGATTTTTTATCAATTAACCAAATCATTTCATATCTTTTATTGAATTAATACAATAATTATTTGAATCATCTGGCTCAAGAGAACCATCAAATTACAAATTTACTTTAGAGTCACATTCTTGACAATGAAGTTCTACTTTTATCACGAGATTTTAAAATTTTATTACTGTAATAATTAATTCTATCCCGTTTTAAGAAAAGATTATATATTTGTTTGTAGTATTTGTAGTTTAGAGTTTAGAAAAAGTTAGGTAGCATATTATAAAGATCTAATAATAATAATAATAAAAATGGTGATGTGGCCATCATAGTACATTCCCTATATTTTACACGAAAACTATAAGGTTTACGCAAAAAAGCTATTCTTAATGATTTGTTCACCATTGAATTCTCTATAATTATTTGTAATGCAAGTTTCATGTAACTCCGACAGTTTATTAGCAATTGGCAATAAATGTCAAAATTTTAAATTTTAATTTTTTTTCTCAAAAGTTAAGAATTTTATGAAAAATATGTTCGAATAAAACTTGTTCAGTTTTTTATTACCTTTAACTTTTGTTTGAACCATTTTTTTAAATTTTTCATATCTAGAAAAATAAAACGAAAAAACAAAAAAATGCCTCGAGTAAACATCCACTTCCGGTCTATGAATGTTTACCAAAAGCTTTTCAGTTCCAGTTTTTAACGGTAAAACCTTAAGTTTGAAGTTTCATCTCAAACAGATTATTCGTTTTTGAGATACAGCGCCCACCGACAGACACACAGACAGACACACATGCAGACACAATTTTTTTTTTTCCAGAAATTAGTGTTTTGGGTTCCGCAAAAAAAAATTAAAAAAAAAAAATCACGAAAACAATACTCCCCCTATATATACTATATAGGGAAAAGTAATAATGGACTTTATTATACAACAAACAAAATTTGTCCAATTACGGTATAATTATACAAAATAATAAATACAACGAAAAGCAACCAAACATTTTATTCAAAAACATCAATTACTTCCGCAGTTTTACACATACGAGGGTCTTTCAATAAGTAATACCCAATTTTTTTTTCTCCACAATGAGCAAAAACTGAAAGTAGTACTTATAGGTACTTCAAGTTCAGTGTTTCTCCTTCCTGTAGACAAAGTTTCAAATCATTCCAACAGATGGCATGAATTTTCAAAATGGCGTCTATTGGTGATCCGCGTTACAAAAAGCGAGCTGATTGAGTTCTTGATTGCAGAGAAAGAAACTGTGGTAATCCATAAACGTTTGTGGGTAGTGTATGGAGATTGTGCTATCTGCACTGTCGGGGGGTGCGCAAAGAGATTTAAAGCATCAGAAAGTCCAACAACTCAACTCCAGGATCTGCCACGATCCGGGCGTCCTGTCTGTGCCACCACTCCAGACATGGTGAGGCGCGTGGATTTCATTATTCGTACGGACTGCCGCATCACAGTACAACAATTGGCCTCACAGCTGTCAGTCAGCAGTGGTAGAGTGTATGGATGATAGTGGGTCAAAGTGGGTCCCAAGAAGCCTCACAGATGACCACACGGTGTAAAGAACAACAACAAATGTCATCTGATTTGTTGGCGAGGTTTGATACTGAGGGGGAAGCGTTTCTGTCCCGGATTGTGACGAGTGATGAAACCTGGGTGCACCACTTTAAGCCGGAAACGAAAAGACAGTCAATCGAATGGCACCATCCTCAGTCACCAAGAACGAAAAAATTCAAGTCAACTCCCTCTGCTGAAAAAGTCATGGTTACTGTTTTTTTGGGACAGTGAAGGGGTCATTCTTGTTAATGTACACAAGTCTAAGAACCCGAGAACACTTCACCAAATTGGGTTGGACAACATTGCCCCATCCACCATACAGCCCAAATCTGTCACCGTCAGACTTCCATCTCTTCGGACCTCTTAAAAACGGTTAAAACATGGCATCGCGCACAGGTCAAGAGTTGGTACCGGCAGGGAATACAGGCACCCTTGTTTCACGATGGCGTAAGACCGTACAAGTTGATGGAGACTATGTTGAAAAATAGTACGTGTAGAAGAAACATATAGCTATATTGTCACCAAAATTTAACACTTTTAAATAAATAGTTTCTAAAAAAAATAGGGAGCATTACTTATTGAACGACCCTCGTAATATGGACTGGCTAGCGTTGTAGAATATTTGTGCGGGATCTGGGCAAGGTGTCCAGCATATCTGGATCCTGGACGAGGTACATGCAACCGAATTTTATCTAATAAAAAGCTGCAATCAATTTCATTATTAATTAATTTTCTTACAAAATTAGCACAGAAGAGATCTCGCCTCTTTCAGGATACACTCCATCCAGTTTAAGAGATAAATATTTAAAAAAAAATATATAAGGTACCAGAGTAGAGATGCACACTCAAGTTTACTCCTTACGAATGCACAATAAAGTCTCTTAAGTAATGAATGGTCTTGAAAATATTTACTAGTACGAAAAATAAATCCAAGTGACTTAGACGACTTTAAACATACATCATTTATATGCAATGCAAAATTAAGAGAAGAAGAAAATAATACTCCGAGATCACGAACACAGTCTACATTCGACAAAGCCCTATCACTCACATAATAAATTTTATAAATTACTTCACACCATACTATTACATTTATGAACATTCAAACACAAAGCATTATCACTACACCATTATTGAATAAAGTTAATATCAGACTGTAAAACTTCCATATCCCCATCAAACCAAATCTCTCTGTAGATTTTGATATCGTCAGCATACGCCAGTGTATGATAGCTTAAATTTACAATTTACAAATCATTAATGTAAATATTAAAAAGTAAGGGCCCCAGATAAGAACCATGAGGAATCCCAGAAAGTGCTACAAATTCAAAAGAAGTGAAACCATTATAAGACACATAACACTTTCTATTGTTAAGATATGATCTGAGTAGGTTAATAATAGCCGGTGAAAATCCAAAATTACCAACTAATAATAGATCTATCTATCTAATAGATATTTGCAAGCCTTTGTTTGTGCTAAGTAGTGATCGATGTTTATTATAATTTGTCTGATAAGTTGTAGGTGTAAAGCAATTATTTAAATGGTGGATGAATATACCCATAAAATGTTGAAACTGTTTGTTAATTTAGGTAGAACTATACACGTTTGTACAAATTTCTTGGCTTAAACACTTCTTAGACGTAGCTGCAATATTTTCTGAAAAAATGCAAAATATTTTAATAGTAAACATTTTGCGCGATTAAATTGGTCATTTGTCCGATACAATCAGACAAACCGGTCTGAATATTTTTCCAACCCTTTACATTATTTCTATTGATAGTAATAATATTTTTAATGCATGTATTGGATTAATAAGAATTGTAACCAACACATATTTTCATAAATAAGGTTTATATTTTGTTGCTCTTTTGGTGTTGAATATAAAAATCAACTAAACAATTACAGCACAAAAATGCTTGATTCATATTTATTAATATTATTATTATTTATTAATTATACTCGCCTCTGATTTATTAATATTTCTTAAAAAAATAAGTATGCTTTCAAAAAAAATTAAATAAATAATGAATTAATTTATAACATATACGTGTTTCCGATTAAAGTTAATCCCATTTGCATATATCTTTTAAATAAATTTCAAGTTATAGTATACAACATTTTTCTAAATTAGAATCTTAAATATACGTCAATAATATTTTACACACGCAGAGGGAGAAAGGAAAAAGCACATATTTATTCACGCAGTAAATCACTTTTACAATTAATTATAGTATACAGAAATTACAAGTGATATAAGCTATCAAGTACAGGCCGTTCTTCCCTATCATTAATTTAAATATATTAAAAAACAAATAAAAATAAATAAGGTTGTAAAACTCTCCTGATGATTCGAACTAGTGAAGTTTGACAATTGAGAATTTATATTTGGGGAAGATATAGGAGTTTCAGTAAGCCCAAAATTTGTTAAGAAGTGTTCTATTGTAAGCATTTTCGGACATTCTTTTGGCAAGGGCTAGTATGTTTTAGAATATTATATTCACCTAGGATACCTAATGGCAAAATTTGTTTGAAGACGCATTTCACATTTTTGGTTTGGTTTTTGTTTTCATTGTAGCCAAGACTGAACAAATAATGTTCTTAAATGTCCAAATATTCAAATCAAGGAAACATTAAATTATACAATCTAGTGACATTGGAGAAAAAGACTTTTACATCAATAAGGTTTGATGTTTAGATACATTAATACAACTACTTAAATTGAGATAATGCACATTTCTTTTACAAGAAATGATATTAAAGTGGCATATGTCCAAAATTTTATATAAATATCTTTTTTTTTCTTTAATAAGATTTGTTTAGTTATTCAAAATAGTTGAGTTAATTGGGCTAAGAGTAAATTCATTTCAGTAATGGCGCCGTCTATTTTAAATATATTTAGTGATTACAAAGATTGATTAAAGAAATACATTTAAAATAGGTGATGTTTTAATTATACCAGCAATTTTTAATGCATCAGATTATTTTACTCTGCAAAATCAATTAAACGTTTATATACATTTTTATAATAATATAACAAAATATATCAAGTGATTTATAAATTATGTTTCAATTTAATTTACAGTTTTCATAAAATTGGTTCATTATTTAAAACAATTGCTTTATTGGTATCAGTTTTATTGAAAGTATAAAGTACATCAATTAGAAACTTGTATTTTTCTGTAAATCGATTTGGGTCTGTATTGCCCTGTAAAAAATATAATATTAATATAATAATTTCCTTGACTCATAAAAACGCCAAATTATCATATAAAAATATTTAAATGATTTCTTAATATATCATGCAACTTATAACATGTAAAAAAAAAAAAAAGGATATTAAGGTTTAATAGTGTGTTATCACATATCAACAGGTCAAAATTAAGGTATTTATAAATAAATCCGGATCCCCAAAAGGATAGTTGCTCTCTCATTGTCATGTAAAAGGATGGGTTTGTGTGGAAGAACACTTTGTGATTGTGAACTCCACCAGTGCTTACTGCGCCCAAAATTTGAAGTATGTTCTTTTTAATTGATTGGTTGTGTATGTAATTTTTGAGAAAGGTGTCCAGAGAAAAATAAATAGAATAAAATATAATATCATCCGTTTTTTCTTGCAAATGAACATGTTTAGAATTACTCTTCGTGCTCTAAAACCTCGGAAAGAGTTATACACTTACAATGTTTGTAAGGTTTAATTATAATATGTGAATTTGAGTTGAGCTTAGTAATTTATATGTTGGGTCCAAGATGGGATCGAATAATTTTGTTGTACATTAATATTTAACAATTATTTTTAATTGAACAGCTCCTCAGGCTATTATTTATGAATTTATTTCCAACAATTTTCTGAGAAACAAATTATAAGATATCCACTTTTCAATTGGTCGCACTAAAAAATGTGTATTGAATCAAAACAACACAGTTGAGAGGGTTTAATTTTATTGTTGGACACTGCACCATGTTTCACCACAAATGGCTTCATCGGGCAGATGAATACTGAAACATATTTTGTAAACGAAATAACCCTCAGTTTATTCCTTACGTCACTTGTTTATTAAGCGTTAAATGCACATTTCGTTCACAAGGTGAACATTATCAATAACAAACTGTATATTTAACGCTTAATAAACAAGTGAAGTAAGGAATAAACTGAGAGCTATTTTCACTTCACCCTTCACGACAACTCAAGTCAACAATAGTGATATATTTATTGGTATTCAACAATATATGTAAAACCCTCTCAACTGTGTTGTTTTATTTCAATGTATTATGGAGTTTCATCATGTATCCGCCTCATCAATTCAATATTCAAAAAAGGAATAGGTAAATTATACACTAATTGAACCAGCTAAAATATTTAAACGTGTTTTAAAAGAACATCGCACGGATATACTCAATAATAAACTTTCTACTAGTTTTGTAAAACATTGTATAACCTCTAATCATTATTTTAGCGCGCATAATTGTAGAATTTTATATACAGATAATAAAGGAAAAAGTCTCAATTACCTGGAAGGCCTAGAGATTAGCAAAGCCCGAGCAGCAGGCAAAAACGTGGTCAACGATAATGAAGAGCTCTGGATTTCCCCAATTTCGAACGCACTTATTACCTGACACCTTTATATAAATATGTAAAAATTATGTTTGTACATTATTCTTGATAATGGCCCAGTGTCGAAACTAGTCGAATATAAAATAAATAATTTAGTGAAACAAACCAAGTGAATTTTCAACAACCTATTATAAACGTGTTTACTATTTTACCATTTATTTATGTGAAAAGTGACTATTAATAAGCAAAAAATACAAATATAAACAAACAAAAATAAATATAATAATGGTTTTCTTAATGCTCATCAAGATTTCACATTTTCAAACTATAATAAATGTGCTTAAACAGTATTATATGGCAGTAATGTTTTTTTTTAAGTAATTAATAGTTACCTATCTAGTAATTATAATTTATTCTTCTGGTAATCAGCCTTTACTATTTTATAGAACTAACGAGAAAGCTAAAGTATTAATAAAGTAGCAATACGAACATGCAAATATTTCTTGATAAATAATAATTAACAGCGCATAAAGTTGTAATCAAGATTCTATTACTCCCTCATGATATTACTTGAATTAATTGCGAAATGTAGTCAAATTTTGTCCCAATTAATTTTATTCGAGCTTTAAATTTTATGTACTGTCCTTTAATTGTATTTAATGTAAATGCGATTTTAAAACATTTTTTTAAATTAAAATGTTCAATAAGCAACATTTATAAATAAATTAAATAAAATAGGGCTGAAGCCAACAGCCAATGGAAAAACAAGAATAGGAGCAGCATAGTAATTGTCGTACTATCAGATGTAACACTATTTTCCAATAAAGATATTTATCTACTCTCTCTCCTATAAAATCTGTTCTGCTTTCTATTATTTCAATAATATTAATGTACATTTTTTGAAAATAATTAAAACTGAGGTTCTCTAATCCGTAAATATTGCATGGCTAATAAAATGAAGCCTACGTGATTAAAAAAATTAAAATCATACTAGTTTGCTAGTGTTAATTACAAGGGTAGAGAATCTACAAAGAGAAATGAGAATGCTTAAATCTTTGTAAAAAAATCGGCATGAAATATTGTTATTAACTTTTTGCCTGCTCTAGAGAAGCGCTAATAAATGTAATTAAACTACGAGCGTTTAATTAATTACTGTGTGTCTAATTTTATTTTTAACTCATTCCGAGTGTATAAATAACAAGTCGGAAGTTATTTACACCGGAGTGTATATTAAAGGTAATTTAATCATTTAAATAACAACACAAAATTTTATAATTCAAATTTAATAAGTGGATTTTTTGTTAAATTAATTTTGTTTAATATTTACATATATTATTTAATCAAATATTTAAATAACATATATTTATTGTGACATATTTGATACTTTATTAATAAGTTATAATTGATTCATTTTTTATTTGTATTTGATTTTTGTTTTAATTGCAATAAAAGTATTTCCTCAAAAAATACTTTTAAATCAAGCGTACCTTTATAATTAAATATTTTTTATGATTACAATTTTTATCATGATTTCAGTTTTAATACTTGATATCAGCTTATTATCCAAAGTTAGTAATATTATACCCTTATTAAATTAAATACTTTAATTTAACAATTAACAAATGCTAAACATCAAAAATTTACAATTCCACAATTATATTGATAGATTCTATTCATAATATACAGGGTGTCCCGTTAATGTGGGGAAATGGCTAGACCATAGATTCCTGGGGTCAAAATATGATATAGTAGTTACTAATAATAAATTTCATTCAAATCGAATAAAGCGTTCAATTGTTATAAACAAAAGAAATAAAAACTTTTGGAACTTTGAAGACAAATTCCGGCTTAACCGTAAATTTTTGGATATAGATATTTTGGGTTAAATCATCATATTTTGACCCCAGGAATCTATGGTCCAGCCATTTCCCCACATTAACGGGACACCCTGTATATTACATACCACATATATTTTAAAATAAATGCATTAGATATATTAAACATCTTTTATTAAAGTTTTACATCTATGATAAAATTCATTATTTCTACACTAATGTTAAAATATTGATACCAACCTATGTTCCAAAGTTAATAATAATAATCCTAAACCATTGTAAAATAGAAATACTGAAGATGTGAACTTTTTAGGAACAATAAAATATTATGATTTACACTGAAATAATTAAAGTTAAAAGTAAATACAATTACTAAACGTGAAACAACAAAAATCCACCATATAAAAAGAAATTAAATAAAAATCCACTTATATTTTAAAATAAATGCATTGAATATTTTAAATTAATTTAATTTTTACTTTAATTTAATGTAAAGTTAAGCTAACATAGCTTTAGGACATAGTTATCAATACTAATAATAGGTTCACTAATACGAAAGGAAATAAATTAATTTTAAAGTATATCAAAATTATTATGACATCTAATATTTGTAAATATGTCCTGAGGCAACAATATTTAAATTAATTATTCGAAAAAAAGTTTAAAAGGGCTAATGGAAGCACGGAGGCACCGCTATGAATAAGCAATTTGCTAAAACTGCCACCAGGTAGCTTTTAAAGAGGGATAAATCTGTCTCGCCTCGTGTGGTTCGAATTTTTTTTTTTCGAAAACGTGTTAGACCACAACATCCAGGTAGTCTACCGATTGAAAGGCAAACCAATCAAGTACGTTCAACAACAGATTTTTAACGTCCGCACAATACAAAGGGAACATAATGGATCGCATCAGTTAACTTCTCAATCTGACTTTTGACACGTCCTTAGAGGGCCTAATTAAAAAATAACAGCATTATTCTCCTAATGTTTGTACAGATTTTAAAGTCAGGTATCAATGGTTATTTTGTGAGTTGAATGACGTGCATTATACATTTAAACAGTTGTGTAAATAAATGGTGTCCCAAATTCAGTTGAATACTAGGAATATTCTTTTTATTATTTGTTGCTAATAACCAATTATTAATATCTATTTTTTTCTAGTAAAAACATAATTATTGTGTATTTTTTTATCTTGATATTTACATTTTATCTAAAATATTCAGAATATCTTTAAAAACAGCAAAGCTACTTTTCTACAAATTTCAATTTAGAATAGAAAAATAATTAAGCAATAAATGATTTAAAAAAAACAAATTACATTCGTATAATTTTCCTGGTTTCTGTGTAGATAAATTACTAAATATATCAATAATTAAATTAATAATACCAAACATAATTGACACATAACAATCGTGCTATCAATCAAATATATTTCTTATAAATCAAATTACAAGAATATTAACCGTAATAAATGGCAGAAACCAACAAGCACGATACATTTACTACATAATACAAGAGACAATAATATAGTTCAACTCATTTTCAGATCATTTCATGAATTATATATGGACTAAGATAAAAGATATATCCGATGGGAAAACCTTACCCAACTTTCGAAACTTTATTATAACGAAAATCCCCCTCCTCCATATATCAAAAGTGCACACACCATTAAGGCTCTCACCTAATTACATTTTGATACAACCGGGAGAACGAGCAGTCAGGTTATGCCATTTATACAAAAGTTTTTTTTTTCTTTCCTTTCTCTTTCGGGATATCTCCATCAACCAGTATCGAATTGTGCCCTCGTACAGTTAATGTAATACTCATATCTATGATTGATTGTGGGGTCCGTTGTTGGATGCGGTGTGTACCCGAACGGGGGTTGTTTTATGATGTGTACGCAATGTGGATGCGGCCCTCTGTTTTTGGGGTTGAGGGAATGCCCGTTTCGATAACCGAAGTTATTTATACACTTCCAGAAACAAAAGGGGATGAAAAATGGGACGAGCGGGTTTTTTTTCATCTATGAGGACTACGCGTTGTATGCATTTAAATTTTGCATTTTATTTTTGATGTTATATTCGAAGCGATAGAGGCGCATGTTACGTCGGATCGTATAAAATGTATACTTTTTCATGCACCTCTCATATTATTTTAACAGGTTGAAAAATAAAAAAAATAAATAGATTATTATGTCTGACTCGCTTAGCGAATTTACAAACTGTAAAAAGTGTTTCAAAATAAAATAAATTAAATGGATTGAAAACTCGATAAAATAAAATATATATTTAAATGATATTTATTGACAATAAAAATAGTAATTTGCACATTACATTACAAAAAGGAAATTCCAATATGCACCTAATCAATAACAAACAAACAATATCGAAGGTGTTACAATAAACATAACAAGAAATAATATAAGAAAATTGAAAGGCGCTGAGAAAGCCCTTTAAACTTAAATCATGAGAAATTGCAAAATTATGTTCAGTAATAATAGTAACGATGTAAGTAAAAGCGAATGCGAACACACATTCTTATCAAAGGTATGAAATTGATATACTATAAGTAAGCACGGCTAAAAGATGTTCACATTTTTGCGCCTGAAAAGATAATAATCTGCTACAAAAAGTTATTAAACATATAAGTTAACAATATTGCCAAATAAAATGCCTTGAAATGCAAAAGAGTGTTAAAATACGACCCACCTAAATACATAAATATTAACTTCTGTGAAATATTATATCATAAAAAGAGTTTACTTGAAGGCTACAGCATGTTTTGCACTAAATTCAAAGATGTATTTGATATTTGTCATTCCTCTAATCTAATGTTTGTTGGAATGCTCTTATATATCTAGAAGATGCCTAATTGAAATTCTTCCATCACAAGATATAAAGTGCGCAACACTATAAAGTCGATTTCAATCAATGAATGTACCTAAAAATGAATTTACCTTTCTCACAATCGTAAATTCAGGAGCTCAGTTAAATCAATTGTAATTTGACAAACCGATTGCAGAATGAACTAATTAATCAAAAAAACTGCAAAGTTTCAAACAATAAATTTCATAAATTTATGATATTAATCTTTGACAGTAAATTTAACAAAATAATTAATTAACTCTTTTGTAAATAATCAATTAATTGTATATTAAGTTATTAACTATCATTTCTATGAAATATTTTAATCTTAAATGCATACACTTTAATAATCATTCACAAAAATTTTGATATTTCGGTGAAAAGTGCACTTATTGGAAATATTTTAATACCTCATGAATGATTTTCTCATTTACCTCGTGGTGAAACATTGTGGAATAATAGGTAATTAATTAAAAACACTTGGTTTGTTTCACTAAATTTTATATTCACTCGACTAGTTTCGCTTTTTACAGCATTTTCAAGAGTAACTCTGAAAATGCTATAAAAAGCGAAACTAGTCGAGTGAATATAAAATTTAGTGAAACAAACCAAGTGTTTTTAATTAATTACCTATTATTTTAATACCTTTTCTTCATTTGAATTCCCAAATATGATTTACTTAAATCATTTTTCTTTTCTCTCCATTCGTAAAATTCAGCAATGTAAATCTCAAGATTATCAGGAATAGTTGTTACGAGAATGTATATATGAATTTAATATATACGTTCTCGTAACAACTATTCCTCATAATATCGAGAGATTTACATTACTGGGATTTCACGTACAATAGAATAAAGAGAACTGTAAAATCCTATAATCTGCTACCGAAAGGACCTTTTATTTTTTACTTTGTAGCCGAACAATGTCATAACATATATTGTAGAAAACTTGAATATTCGGAAAGGAGATGTATCTATCCACATTCTTAACAATATAATTATGCAGAAACAGTATGAATATGTAATAATTATGAATAATATCTTTATATTAATAGAGTACTCATTCATTAATTGAAGTAAATACGGTGTGTTAATTAATATAGCGGAAATAATCCAGAAGAAAATTTCTCATCCAAATGTAACACGAAAGTGAAATACAGGTTATAAATTCTTCTTTTTAAAATATTTTAAATTTACAAATACTTGGCGATGACTACCTATCATTATATATGTCATGTTTGGCATAATCTGCTAGCTCCCTTATCAATTGAAAACTTCTTTAAAGTGTTGCTACAATAACAATTCCGGTTTTTTTTATTTTGTAAAGAAAATAGAGTTATAAAACATATTGTAAAAATTAGGACCTTAATTAATTAAATTCAAATTCAAAAGTATTTATTGCCACAGGATATATACATATGTTGTGGTTCTGTCATTTACAATATAAAATCTTAAAATTACTACATAAAAAAGTGAAACAAAAAATTACTTAATTGCTAGAAAGTAATTCTGGAACGGAATAAAAACATTTTTTAATTAGTTAGGGAAGATATATTGCCTGTCTAAACGTAACACAAAAGTAAGATAAAGAGTGTTATTTCTTATTCGATAGTCATTTTGAATTATAAAGTCATTTCATAAGAACAATGTACGTTTTAACATTACTGCATGTCATTGTATCTAATCTGTTTAGTTAGGGTAGCTCCCATAACCTAAAAATTGTAGATTTTTTTGAAAACATTTAAATATTTGTTTTTTAAAATATTACCATTCAAATTTTCATGTTGAATTCAGAGAGTCAATTTCCTCGACATAAATTAACACCTTAGGTTCAATAAGTAATGGTTTCTCAGTTAGTATTTTATTATAAAGTTATATTTTCTTTTGATTTTTTAAAGAACTATTGACCTGTACTTTACATTAAATAACTCTAAGTATAAAACTGCTTTATAAACCCTTAGTTGTATTGAGAGGTATTATTCTTTAAGTACGTTAAAAGTTTCATGCTTCTAACCTGCACAAAAATAAACATTGTTTTTTTTAATTATTCAACATTTAAACAGTGCTATATTCTTAAGTTTATCTTATTAAATTGAGCTGCTTAATATTTTTCCCAAATTTATATCACCATTTTTGTTATTATTTATTTATTATTTATTATGATACTTTGGATTACCTGATTATTTAACAAAATACATTAACATACACATACATATCCTCTACAAATGTCACCTCCTTAATATCCCACCCCATCTTATACATATCCTAAAATCATTCCTGTTTAATATATCCCTCAAAGTAAAAATTAACAACTCCTATTCCTCTACATTCACACCCGAACAAGGGGTTCCACAAGGTTCCCCGCTATCCCCACTTCTCTTTTGTTCCGACATATATGACCCCGATCCAAACTAATTCAACACCTCCAAATATATCCTACAATTTGCTGATGATACCGCCCTAATATCCCATGCTCCCACCCTATCCAAAGCCCTGCAAACCTTACAAGAACTCATCGATACACTCGAACTTTGGTTCGCCAATTGGAGAATCAAAATTAACCCTCGAAAGTCCCAGCTCCTTATTCCCTACCACAAAATCACTAATTACCCATATATCATTTCAATTTCGCAGAACCCTATATATCCTAAATTGGTTGCTTGAGTTACGTGAAGATCAAATTAATTTGACGAATAAAGCACCTTTCTTTACAATTTTATTTGATTTACCAAATGTACATTTCGGGGGTACATAAGCAAGGTTATTAGTGCTTTATTCGTCAAACCTATATATCCTTCCTCACACATCAAATACCTTGGATTTACTTTCCACACAAAACTTAAATTTAAGAAACATGCTTGCCTCATTAAAAATAAAATAACAACCAGAGCAAAACTTTTCAGAAACCTAACCTACAAGCAGGCAGGTATAAACAATAAAACAGCAGTTTCTATTTATAAAATGATCTGTCGCCTCCTAATTGACTATGCATCCATCCTATTTTCCACAATCCAGAATCCCACACTTCACCATCCAGGTCAGTGCGCAAGCTTCCCTTAGGACTCTTACCAAACTCTGACATCCCTTAAACCCACTACAGAATCCCTCAAACCAACTCCTTTACGATACTAACCTGATAATCCTCATAGAAGAACGACTTCAATTTCTTGCTGAGAAATTCTCCAAAAATCCCTCTAATTACTAAATCCTATCCCTATATTGTTTCCACAGAAACCCCACAATTTCTCCAAAATACAAAAGTCCCCCATCAACAATTTTCGAACACATTTTATTATATCATCCATTTACATACTGACTTGACTGACTGACATCCGACATAAATGACTAACCTTGGCAGAAAGACCTCTGGTCGATAGCCATTTATCAGTGACAGTTACATAACCACTTCTTTCACTAATTGTGAATTATAAGAATTGTAGAATATATGTATCTGTTTGTTAATAAAGATGTTGAATATATACATATACATAAAAAATACACTAAATTTTGATCACAGGAATCACAGGTGGATTTCAGAATGTTCTTCCAGTCAAACCCTGATGATGATGATGAATGTTCCCATTTATTCGAGATTTTCTTCGACTTCTTTATACAACTGTAGACATTTGCGACAACATTAACTAAGATATTTTATATATACAGAATTATTTGCTATTGCCTTAAAATTGTTTAAAACCAAACTAATAAATTGCGCATAAAAAGTAAAAACAAACCCTGTAAGCCAAAATTACATTTATATCTTGATCTCCACAGCCAAGCCTTGAGAAAGGTCAAATTTAAATTAACTCAAGAATCTAACCCCTAAAATTTCAACTCACCTTTTCTTCATATACAATGAATAATTTATATTAATAATAATAATAATAATAATATATTTTTTAATCCATAAAAATCAAGTCAAAAAAGTATTTCATTGACGAAACATTACAAAAAATAATCAGCTATACTATAATATACTTTGTTAAATAAATATATTTTTTATTTTTTTTACTTCATTATATATTCTAATATCCTTAAGAGTAGCAAGTAGTTTTATTATAAATTTTTATACAATTATCACTGCGAAAATGTTATTTTTTGGGACTATTGGGAATATTTGTCTGCAGGAATCCCTAGGTCGTAATATTCTTTTTTGTAATATATAAATCCTACTATACAGTGCACATTTTCCCCCAAATAGTAACATTATATAACTTACGCAAGTGCATAACAACTTTCCAATAATTTAGATATGGTCCCCTTAATTTTAAAATTGCGTAGTAAGCTTTGTTCAGTTTATTACAAACAAAATCTATATGCTTAATCCAAGACAGTTGTGAGTCGCTATATATTCCCAAGAATTTTATTGATTTTGAATGGCCTTGCGGTATATAGTTTGCGATCTTGTTATTATAAAAATAGACATTCGGTTTTATTTTGATTTAGAATCAAACTATTTTTATCACACCAGTACTTCAACTACGATTTGTTGTATTTATCTTTCAAGTAAATCAGGAGATGACACTACAACTGACGTATCATCAGCAAAATTAATTAATTTTCCGGTAGTAATATATTTCTTCATATCGTTGATGTGCAATAAAAATATTAGTCGACCCAAAGCTTACCCTTGTGCTACCCCGGTGTCCAAATTATGTACAATTGATTCCGCATTATTACATTTTACGTAAAATTTTCGATTCGTTAGAAAAGACATCAGAAACTTTAAAATATTTCCACGTATTCCTACTTTATTCATGCATTATCCGTATCGAATGCGCAAGTCGAATTAGAAAGTAACACTGCTACGGAATCTTTTGCATCTAATTCATTGCTGACATTATCTATCAATTGGTAGGAAGCCGTCTTTGTTGAAAAAAATTTCCTAAATTCATGTTGAGTTGTCGACAATAGTTGGGACTTGTTTAGGAATCACTATAAATGGCCACTCACAACATTTTAATTTACTTTTGAAATCCTTTTTTTCCTTGAGGGTTCTGTCTTCTTTCTTGAAGATAGGTATCACCACTGCGGTTTTTAAAACTATTGGAAATACTCCTTCTTCAATTGACTTATTTATCAAATAGGTTAGCGCCTCCACTAACTCATTTGACACAAACGATGTTGATACTTTATCAAGGCCCGTACTCTGTTTATTTTTTAAATTGAAAATTGTCAGTTGAATATCCCTTTCATTCACTCCCAAAAATCCAAACGAGTTTGGAAACGCTGTACATCCAGTACAGTTTGTTCCGAAGTGTTGGAACATATTGTAGCGAACCACATTTACAAAGTAATGTGCAAATCAAATATATCAACAGGTGTTTTATATGTTGTACCATCTAAGAGAGAGAGACAAACATCTTTATTTATTATTTTATACATGAGGTATTTACAATAATATTCGTAGCTGATTTTTTTCACAGCTATGGACCCATGGTCTTTCTGCCAACATCTAAGATTTTCTCGATTTTATTTATTTTCTGATTATTTAGTTTCTAGTTAACCAACTTCCAAATCTTAGCATAATTAAGAATATTTTTATAATATTTATTGTGTGTTACTTTTATCAATGTTTTATAAGCCATTTTATTGTTTTCATATTATGACTTTGTATAATTACATTTAAAATTTTCTTTTAATCAAAATAAATCATTAAGTTGGTATTCTGCTGGTTTAATTTGATTTGTTAGCCAAGGTATGTCATTGTTATTTCTATTTGTACATATAATATACGTGGAATGAGATTCAACTTACTTTTTTAAATGTTTGTAGAAATATAAAAAGATTCGTACATATTTGAAGTTAAATATAAAATATTCCAATCCTTATCCACTGTAGTTCATCTTTAATGTCAGTCATTATTTTGGCCAATTCTCTGGCAAAAGGATAAATAATTAATTATATTGACGTCTAACTGAATCCAATTAGAATAATTAAAATGACCAATTTATAATTCCTACACTAGACTTGAGAAGTTTTCTTAAAAAAAATTGCATGATAAATAAATTACCCAATTGTGTAATCTACCACATTAAAAATCAAAACCCTGATAAATCAGCTGACGCTTATCATACACTTAACACAAGTCGTGGATTTTCGATCAGCAATACAAAATTATTAAAATTTTCATCATTTAACAAATTAAATATGTTGGAAGCAATCGAAATTAAAAAGCCTGAAAGCAAATTACTTAATTTTGATTTAAGTCAGTTAAATAATCCACTACTAGAACTAATACATGCATTTTGTCTGAATTAACAATATTGTAAACCTTTTCTATTTGAAAATCATAACTTTTAAACCACCCCGAATTTTTCAATTATTGTTATTTAATTAAACATAATAATTAAGTTGCCCAATCTATTTTGACTTTTGTATTTATTATATTTTTGTGTCAGTTAATTATTGACAAGGGACACTTTGTGTTTGAAATGTACATTTAGTTAATAAAAACAAATTTGTGAAGAAAGAGTTAACGTTTTCAATACGATTTACTATATACTAACTTTTACTATTTAATGTTATAATTTCTGTAATATTAATGAGGAATGCTGTGCTGATTCAAAATAGTGGTGAAAATAAATATTTTTTTATCTAGTACAGCATGCCTGGCGCCCTCTACAGGTAACTACCTGGATGACGGGTGGGTAGTACCTGGCATATAAGTTCTAATAAATAATCGCTTTAAATCTTCCAATACAAGATTGTTATTTTCCAGTTTGATTTAGCGTTATTTTACAAAGTTATTATTATTGTCTGAATACATTTTAAAATATATTACCGTCATATATAATAATCCATTCTAATTTAATACATTATTAAATCTAATTATATTACCATTCATATGTATACAATCAACCTTAATTACATCGTGAGTACCACAAAATTTTCTAATGTATAAATTCGGAATTAATTTTAATAAGTTAAGAAATAATTATTTTTCGGTAAGCCTAGCGCCCTCTATGGGGACCAAATTTAAAGCTATTTTTCTAAAAACACATTCATGCTAAAACAGATTATTCATTATTTTGTACGTATTTAATTGCTCGCGGTAGCAAAGAATTTATAATGGTATAATGAATATTTATAAATAATTAAAAAAACTTTTCTCGAGATCTGCTAAAATAATTTCCAACAAATTACGTGGTGGACACAATCGTACAATAGGTTAGAGCAAAATGTTTTATTAGGGATGATAGCCATATGATTGGGTAATGGTGTATTGATAATTAATGTAAATTTATGATTAAACATACATTAAAATGTTATATTTAGCCTATACACTTTTATCAAGACTTTTTTATTCTGAAATCGGCTGTCAATAACACTATTTTCTGTACATTTTAGAGTGAATCATTGAAGGTAAAATAACGGCCGATAAGACGGAAAATATCATCAATAGATTTTAACTTTTAACTTCTTCTCTATTGGATTTATTTCTTTGATATTGCATATTATTAATATTAGTCTATTAAATGTATAGTAAACATAATTAAATAAAATTCTATAATATGCCTGCCAAATGAATTACTTAAATATAAGATAAAAAATTGTAAAATATACCAATATCAGAGCGAAAAATACATTTATATAAATTCTAATATGGTATTTAACGCTGATAGATATATGATAATTGTAATAAAAATATTTTAGTGAAAGAATTATGAGAATATGCGTAAATATTTACAATTGACTTATTACGACTCGAAAATTGAAGAGTTAAGTATTTCCAAATAGAAATGAGCTTTTACTACAATTAATAGAAATATGTGATAACTAAAATGGCTTCAATCTAATAAATAATAAAAAAAATCCTCGCATTATTCTTAAATATATTTACAACAGAAATATGAAACTAAAAAATTTTATATTAAAATATCCTAACATATCAACAATGAATGTTTTGTTTTATACTGTTAATATTATTATAAAACCAAAGGCATCTTGCATATTTAGTCAAACGGATAGATAGGTGCTCCTGCGAATTTAATTTAAATGTGTAGTTATGAAAACAAATAAAGAGGTTCTGCAAATTGATTCAAAAATTATTTTTATTATCTAATTATTCTTGTGGCTATAATTTCAGGCATGTAATAACTTCATCATCGTACTAGTATTTATTTAATCAACGAAAACAACTCCAATCCCAGGGGTTGAATATAATTTTTTTAATAAAATCATCACGTACACCGCAAACAATCGACCCGTCACGACGGACGCACACAATCATAACACGATTTTTCCAACCGAACCGCAAAAAGCCATATGATTACTAGCTGCATCCATCGTGGCGAACGAGCCGACCGGCACTCGCAAAAAAATCGGATCGTACCTGTTCCCCCGTACCTGTACTCACCTGGGCTGCTGTAAATTAGATAATAATGACATTATTATCCCCCCACCGCTAAACGATGAAATCCGACTGCGCCATTGGTTCGAATTCGGTGGAGTGGGGATGATGCTCGCATGCAGCTGTTTCGAACTTTGTCCAGAGTGTACTACGCGACGCTCGGAGGGTTCAGTTTATTTTCGTCCGTTGTTGGTCCGCTTTCGTAAAATCCGTTCAGAAATAGTGCGTGGTTTTACGTGGTGGTGATTACAGTGTGTGCACTTTGATAATAATAATAATAGTAATAAGTGGTTGGTGTTTGTGATGTTGTTAGGATTAACGTCGGATTACGCTGGGATTATATGACGCTTAATGGTAATTATTTGTGTGCACTGGACTCTGCGGGAGTCTATAAATTAGAGTTTTTTTTTTAAATTTGTTTCCTATGCACACGACGATGGCGAACTGGAAAATTCATCAATTCCTGCATAAAAAAGTACGCGACAGGACTAATTGGATAGGTTCATTAGTAGGCCGGGTTGAGGGGTTGATTATGGAAAGAGTGTGCGTGTCCCTAGAAGACAACTATTATCTCTGCTTGTTTTGTTTAAAATCAACACCCAATCAAGTTTGGAGTTACATCGCGTAAAAAAAACAACGTGCTCATATTTTCAATGCATGATAACAGTAATGTCAAATATATAAGTGTTTACGTTAACGATAGCCAGAAAGGTTTTAAAAACACGTTCGAATATTGTAAACAATAAAATATCACTGCTTCTGTATATATGAAAGAGATTTTATATTTGAAGTGACACACGAATCCCAACCGCACATGTTCTCTTGTTTATCATCTTCTGAAAGTTTTAAACAGCATACATTGCAAGGATAATAATAAGTGACACTGATAAAACCAACAAATATTAACAATTTGAAGACAATATAAAACAAAAAATAAATAATATTCACTATTAACATTTTTTTTAAATAAAGTGAGTAAATAATTTGGACACGTGTATTTATACAAGTTGATCTCGGATATGGTAAATATGGTACAAATGTTTGTTTGCTTGTTTAATCTGCAAAATATTATACTTTTTTATCCTGACTTGGAGAAGTTCGTTCGTTTACGAATGAATATTACTTTTTTGTACAACTTGTATTACAATTTTTAAACTGATTGGTACAAAATTACCCTATTTGCAAGTGTCCATTACACTAATTTAGTAAAATGTTGTTTCTTATGCAATTTTACAAGTGGTAAAAATCTTTTTCAACTCTATAAATAATAAATGTTTAAGCAATCGTTAACAATGTTTGCAAGTTTGACGACCTAAGCAATTTAATATTAAGTTGAACTAAAAATATATATATATATATTCAGTGTTTTAAATGTCATTTTAGTTGCCACAAATATTATGGACTTATTACATCTGTCTTCTAAAGCTAAACATAAAATTATATTTTATATTTTCCAACACATGACATTACAGGTAATGTAAACATTTACCTATCTATAGTGGTAATAAATACGAAGTATTACTTATTAAAGTATTTTTGAATGATTTTTGTAAAAAAAAAATATTCCACCACATGTAGGTTTTACATTTTGGCAAATCCAAAATATGTTTCATATTAGTAATGTTTTGATAACTCTAAGTGCTCTCTTTTTGGCTTTGTAATTTTCTTGTATAGGTGTGAAATTAAGATTACAATTTCAATTTTTTTTATTCAAATGCATCATTAATTCTAACATAATGCACCGGTTATCCATTCTTCTTCAGTCCTTGAATAATATTGTTATGATTAAATCGACCGTTTACTATAACTTCATGGTTGATTATAATGTTGTTGTGTTGTTATGTGTAAATGTTGTGGCAGCAATTAATAGTTCAACAGTAATTAATAAAACACGTTAGAATTCACTTTCTTCACAATTTATTTTGCACTAAGTGCTCGAAATGTACATCTAGTGAATACAAAATAAATTAATTGAAATTTCTCTTCACGAAACTCAAAAAAAATAATTTAAATAAAAAGTTCAACAGTAGTTTTATTTCTTGTTCAATTTTTCAACTTAAATAATTTCGAAATATTCAAAATATTCATATTAGGAATCATTATTTTAATTAAACTTTTAGACCGAATCGTGGCCGTAATCTGAAAATAGAATTTTCGAAAAATTATTGACTATTAAACTCGCGTTAGAGTAATTCAATCAATTCAAAATCTACTTAAAAGTATTTTATTAATAAGCGATTCCTCAAAATGATTTTAGTTACATTAAATTCTGTAATAAAAATAAACCGCTGTGTATTTGATGTTGTAAATTAATTTCACACATTTTTCACTGCAGTCTCGCTCTAACTTTATGAATATGAGTGATGATATACGTGTTGTCTTTTCATTTTCACGTTATGCATCCTCGGAAATGCATTTTCTCAATCTTGGCGATGAGAGATTTCCGTCATCGACCACGCTGTACGATGATGTGCATACTAAATGAAACGATATTTTAAAACTGTCAACTAGTTTATCACAGTGCTATGCCATCTAGATAAAAGTAAAACATATATAAATTACTTATGTTTATTAAAGTGAATCTTTTTATCGAGCACCACGGACACTTAATATTTGCAAACTTCAAAAAACATTATAAAATATGAATTTATGGTATGTGTGAGATAATAATTGCAACTAACGCTTTTATTTTTACTGTGTCTGTCTCTATTATAAGGATTTATCTTTGCATTACATTTCGTAATTTTTCATTGAAGTAATTTAGATAACGGTGTGATTACAGCCACTATTAAATCATCTAGATTTTTTTATAATTATGTTTATAACGCAAACACAATAATGATTTCATTGTGTTTATAAAAGAACTGACGTAGCAAAATGTATGAGAAAAATGCGTGGTTCGCAATCTTAAACAATATTTCATATCTGAAAAATCATAAAGAGGGTAACCCACTAATTATATTTTAGTGTTTGGTATAGCAATAATTAATTAACATATTAATTGTAAGCGGTAGAGATTATTTATGGGTAAACTATATGCAATTTGTATCAAAGTTAGGATTGCAAAAATAATAATATAGGAAATTTATAGACACATTTATAATGAATTACAGTTTTGTAAGCGGTAGCAAAATTCATTACTCTAATTCACCACAACATCAAATATTTTTTTTTTGTGATAACAAATTAATATTCCTGATACATGTAAATGCATATAAAATATTAAATGTAATTTACGTACCTCAAAAACTCATTTGCCTGATTAGTCATATCATAAAAAAATAATCTGTTCGTGCACGAATATGTAATACACTAACTATAATAAATAAGATAAAGCCGTAGAATGTTGTTTTACACTTAATAATATTGGCGATTATATTAATGAGTAAACAAAAATTTCCGTACTACGATTTGTTGAATACACATCATAAACCATTTCGGCGCTTTGATCGTGTGGTCAATATTTTCCGTTTGGATAAATATTTGGTTGACTCTTGTTTGATATTCTAATACAATCCAGTCTTCATCTTCTAAATGTTTATGCAAACATGACACGATTTTGATATGTAAATAAGAGAGTTTACGTTAAATTATTGTTGATATATTAGTTATTATATCTTATAATAATAACATATCTTTTTCATTTAAATGACAATGATCTAACAGAAAATATATTAAAATATTTACTCATAATACGTAAATATAACCTATATAAATATATTCGATGTTATATCTTTTAACGAGTGAGTTTAAATGTTTACAAATGCCTATATTATTCTACAGGATAAAACTTTTAAGAGTTTAATATACCACCACCAGCTGTTAAGAAAAGTGTTATTAATTTCGCGTTTTAAATAACAATATCAATCCCATGTAAATTTTAGCAAGACGAGCAAAATGTCCTAATTATTTTAAGTTAAAAACCAGTCCAAGTAATAGTACTTCAGTCGTGACCATATGCGTTACATATAGAAAATATTTGCTCCCGTTCTCATACAGATGGATATTAACGATGCAGTTGATGATGCATGTTGCACTTGAACCATTGCAGTGTTGTCGGCCGCCTCTTAACGCGTTAATGATTTAATGAGGCAAGCCTTCCGAACAATGGCCACGAAAGTGCAGTGCATTGTTACCTCGTTTTGTAATTCGAAACGGCTTCATTGTTTACATTTTCTGCACAATTTGTATCAAAAGAATGTTTTGTTTGATCGATTAAACCCAATATTAGTTATCGTATTCTCTTAACCACTTATAAAATATTTATTTGTGGTGAAAATTAATTATAATATGATTATTATTATGAATACAGATAATGAAACTCCTAAATAGTAAAAATATATGAAATATTTCATTCCCTTTTCAAAATACTCGTATCAATAAATAAATTATATTTAATAAGCACATACACACACATCACACAATCCAATTTACCGTAACTCACTTTCCATTAGATATCTTACGTTTTAAGCTTGGCTTAAACGTTATAAACTTCATACGCCCGTTTACGATATAATTCACTCGACTTTTATTCCATTTATCCAGAGTCTCTCGAGCGCACACCTCTCTCTTTCTCTCTTCCTCTGTGTCTGTCTTTTCTCTTTCCGTCACTTCCGTCCGCACTTTTCTGAAAGTTTCAACGGGTTTTCCGTCGACAGTGAGAAAACTCTGTGAAATGCTTCATTAAAATTTCATGCGTGCAAAAAGGTGATAACGCATTTCTCATCGCGGCCGGCTGAACACTTTCGAAATGAACTTGGCGTTTTAAAATTGAAAAAAAAAATCATAGATATATCACGGCGATCCAATGGGGTATGAGTGAGTTATTGGGCTGAGTTTAACGGACGATTTGTTCATCTGGATGGATTTGAAATGGAATTGAAAACCTTCTTCGGGACGATTGATTCATTAAGGTGATGAGGGCTCTAATGTTTTATGGATGATTTCATTTATTGGTGAGATTGGGATTAATAAGATTTTATTAGTTTTTAGATTCTTTTAATTGATTAAATCCTTCTTCTCTAGTTACCCCCTTATAGGTTTTATTTAATCATCATTATTGATGTGGTATGGTAGAATAAAATTCTGAAATAGGGTGTTGTTGAGGAGAAAACTTATCGAAATATCCAAACTTTGGTAGTATTTGTTTTTATTCTTTTGATTAATTTTAATGAAGCCAATAATAGTTATTTAATTTTCCATTTATGAAATGGAAATATCTTTTGGTATTTCAATTATGTGATGTATAAAGCTGAAAACAAAACATGAATTAATTAATTAATTATTGATCTGCCCACCCAAATTCAATAGAAATATCAATAACCATTACACACTCAGATTTATGGCTTCTACAGATAGATGGTGTGTCCCCACTATTGTCGGAATGCTCGTTATCTGCCTTTGGGCTCCATCTATTTATCAAAATAGAGTACGGGCGTCGGCTACCGCGCTATCTCTCGCACCGTCAATTGTCAAACATAAATATCATTAACGGTCGCCGTCCGTTCCTTTGTTTCCCATTCCAAAAATCGATTGTTAACAGTCGAACGAAAGAAAGCTATTAAACACTTTTACGCAATAGCGGACGACGACAGCGGATAACAATAAAAACGACTTTCAACTATCAACCAGATAATATACTACTACTACTATGTTGCTGGCAGTGGAAATAAAAATTATTTTCGGTGGACATTGTTACGAAACGTATAACCTCGTTTGTGATCATTTAAAATGTATTTATCATAGTTGGTGTGCCTAGACAGAATAATATTAATAGAAGACGCTCTAACAACGATGGGAAAATAAGCAATTTGACAATAATAACAATGATAATGATACGCTACAAGAAGTTCAAATTGCCATTGGCGCTTGTATAATTAATTCATAATTTAATGTAACACCTTTGACTTTAGCCTTTGTAGTTACTCGAGTTTTACTCCTTGTAATTTAATAGGCCTGAAATAAAATACTAAATATATAATATAATTTTATTGGCTAATTAAAAAAAATATATAGAAATATAAAGGTGAAGATTTTTTTTGATACCCACGCACGCGCCACACATTTTTATCCCTCTTGTCACATAGTTTATTTACATGTTTACCGACCCATTGCCTGTTTTGCTTCCGTTCAAAGCACGTTTACGTGTTGAATCAATATTTTAATGTTTTTTCCGACACATTTTTCCCATCCATCCATACACACAGCAGGAGAATTGGAATCTCTTTTCTCTCTTTTTTTTTCTCTCTATGTTTAGTCTATGTTTCGAAAAACAAATTATTAACGCTTACTCCTCCACCAAACAGATCGGAATTAGAAGCTGTGAGCGGGTCCCACAAGGATCATCAATTATACAGTCGGTTGCGTCCGGGGAGAGCGCGATTAAAATTACATTCCACCACCCCACCGAGGTGGTATATTAAAAAAAAATATAGTAGTAGACGAGTGTTTGGGGCGGCGGAATGGGTGATTTCGGAATGCAATTTGAAATCTTGATAGTAGTTATTTAAATTTAAATTCGAGGGGGGTTTCGTAAAATAATGTGGGGTGGATGTAATTAGGATATTTGCATATTGTGTTCGTTAGTTGTAAAGTAGGCTTATAAACGTGAAGGTGCAGGTAGTAATTGTATTTAAAATGTTTAGTGGTAAAATATAGGGGGTGTTTTTTTTTAGTGTTTATATAAATTACCACGTAGTAACAGTTTTGTTTGCATTTTTAAAATATCATTTTATTCAAAACTTTCATCTTGAACTATTTCAGCTGTCGTATGAACAAAGCCTAATTACAAAACTCTTGGGTTCTTTTACTATCAAATAAAATAAATTGTGTATTTCCACACTTTGTAGTTAACAAATATTACTTATGAAACAATATTTGTTTAATGCTGATTTTCAAAAATTTCTAACAGGTTATGTACAATTCATTAGTCTATCCCTTACATATTTTGAATTTGTAATGAATATAGCATAGCATCAACACATCTTTTTGATTTTCCATTGTCAACATTATCAACATTTATGTTACAAATTATGTGTTTAACACATTTACAAATTATATCTTTGTCACAATTTATGCTTATTTTTTATACTAATTAACTTGTGCGCGAATTTTAATTTATTTTGTATAAGAAAACTTAGTAATAAAGTTGATTTTTATTAATTCTAAGACTTTCTTTTGATTTCAGTAGTTGGGTGAGGTCTATGGATAGACCTGGAGAATACCCAGACGATATGGAGAGTATGTGGGGGATGGAGGCGGGCGGTGGGGCAGAATGTGACTGTCCGGGACCGCCGCCGGAATTTATGCTGCCGCCGCCCCCGAGACCGCCGATCCTCCAACCCTCGGACCCCATCTACTGCTCCGAAGATCCCCTGCCGATCGAGACGTGTGATGCACTGCCGGTGAGTGAGTCCCACCCCATAAATTACACCATGAAATGCCGGCCGACACCCTGACAAGCTACCCATGGCATTCCAACAAATCCTCTGAATAACACATCCGTGAGCGCACCCCGGAAGGCGTTATTACCATTTTACACCCCAGGGCGCTCACACACACAATGAATCAATGACAATCACGGGAATTTTAAGAATGTCGGGTCATTAATATTGCGGCTCGGAACATTCCACGGAATTACCCTTGGGAATAAAGAAATTGTACATGTTATTGCAATTACGTTAGAGCTTAAGGCTAACGTCGTATTCTTTAGATTTTTTCTCAAAATAATGCATAGCAGTTCTACTTAAAATAGGTATTAAGTGACAGTATGCTGGAAATAGTAAATTATATTATTTGTTAAGCTAAAATTAATAATAATTGTTTAATGCCAAATACAATTGCCATTTGCTCTTTAAGCCGAGTAGTAACATATATTTATTGACAAATTTTGTACATATTTCCATTAAAATGATGAATAATGAACGATGTGTTAATGAATTAATCTGTCAAAAGGCTATCGACCAGAGGTCTTTCTGCCTTGTCTTGTCCAGTTATATGGCGTCAGTCGTTAGTGAGTAGATGCATGAAATGATGAAATGAAATCAAAAATGGTAGAGTGTGGGTTTTTATATTTAGGGATTATGTTTCGGTTTCTAGGAAGACAGTATAGGGATAATATGTGAAAGTTAAAAGGATTTTTGTCGATTTTTTCTGAAAGGAATCGAAGACGTTCTAGGATGGGATAACTAAAGTAGTATCATAGAGGAGCTGATTGGAGGGATTGTGTAGAGGATTAAGAGGATGACGGAGTTTTGTTAGGGTACGCAGGGATGCTCGCTCGCTAACTTCAATATTACGGGAGGTTGGATTGCTGGGGTTGGGACAGAGGGCACAACCATAGTCAAGTAGTGGGCGGCAGATCATCTTATAAATTTTTACGGCGGTTCTGGTATTAATACCATTGTTTTTGTAAGTTAAACTTCTAAAGCATTTTGCCCTAGAAGTAATTTTGCTTTTTGTTATGGCTGTATATTTTTCAAAATTAATTTTTTGATCTATGGTTATGCCCAAGTACTTAATGGAAACTGAGGGAGGGATCGCAGTTTGGGAAATATGGACTTTGTGAGGTGAATTATTGCTGCGGTGATAAGGGATTAGGAGCTGTAATTTGTGGGGATTGATTTTAATGCGCCATTTTGCAAACCATCGTTGAAGGGAGTCAACAAGCTCTTGGAGGAATTGGAGGGCTTTTGGTCTTTAAGCCGATTAATACATAAAATTAAAAAAGGTTAAATGAACTACCACATAGTAACGTTCGCTACCATCATTTTCATTACATAAAATTAAATAATTTAATTAATAATCCAACTAATATTAATATTCGATGTGGTAATAGAAAGGACAGAGACATTTCTTTTATATATTGATAATGTTTAGAACAAAAATATGTTAGGAAGCGAGTTTAAAAATTAATCATGAAAGGCCATCTCGCGGTTTAAGACCCTTACATAAAACTATCTTTACTGTCCCGCCGATATAAATTAATGTGAGTGCTCCGAACTTTCCAACTTTATATCTCTCCTTCACTGGGAGATAGGAACGCCTTCGGTGGTGGTGCATTTTAAAGGGCGATTCATATGTAAATTCTCCGGTGGACGCGCGGTTATTAGTGTTAATGGCGGCGTGATGAGACCTGCGGGGCGTCCGCACCGCCACCCCCCTTGAAAAGGCATTTTGAAGAATTTTGGAGTAATGACCGTGTCCGGGACATTAACGGCTCCATCCCAAACGTCCGCCCAGGAAATTTATTGCCGTCCCGAAGTGGACGTTATTTGTATACGGACCATAACTTTATTTATTTCCTAGAGACGCTGCTCACACACACACACACACACAAACGCGCGCGCGCCCTTCGGTCCTTTAAAAATTTATGGCATGTTGACCGGAAAGGGCCTCTTAACGACCATGACACCATCATTAATGCAACATAATTTTGCCTTTGGTATAAACTTAACGGGGACACTTTTTTTTTTAAAATGAGTTACGGGCCGAAATTTACATGTGTCCAGATAAGGTCTTATCCGCACTACTTTTGCATAACAAAAGCCTTCAATAGGATTTTTTTCCCAAATTTTATTCAAAGCATGTATATTAAAAATATATCATACAAATGATTCTCATGCAATTTAATCATTTTTACATTGGTTTTATAAGAATAATGTTTCTTTGCAATATGTATCAAAAAAATATTTTGGTAGTTTGATAATGAAAGAAAATATTTTTTTAAATTATTTATTATTATTAAATTATTATTTTCATCTAAAATTTCACGAATAGCTTTTATCATTTATGAAAGTTCTGCAGTCAGCGTGGTTATTATATCTTACACTTTTTTTGGGTGTAAGTAAAGAACATAAACCACGGCTGAATTGTAGAAAGCTTTAAAATTTAAAATCAACTTCCGCATTGGGTTTAATTTGATGAAAGCAGGAATTGAATAATCGCTGGAGTGCAGAGTAGAGATACCGGCCTGCAATTCGTATTACAATAGAGCGTAACTCTCTCATAACTCTCTAGGTCCGGAGATTATCAAAACCGCTCGCAAATCTCTTGAATTACAATCGACACGGTTCGCAAATATATAACTAGAAATTCTTGCTGATGCCATCGAAATATTTTACACTTTATAAAATTTTAATATTTAAACTTTAAAAAAGGAAATAATATATTACAATGTACATAATGTAAATACATCAACACCCTATGTGGAATACCTATTCCCCACTCGATTAAGATCTCGAAATTTTCGTCCATGGGGTTAGTTAGTCACGCCATTTAAAACTAGAAAAATTAAAACACTGAGAACCCTTTGTTACTAAATTTAAGCCATCCTCATATAAACACAAACGTCGGCATCTTAATTGAAAACGAAAACGAAATTCCATTCATGAAAATAATAAAAAGAAAGTTCAAAACACTCCTCCTCCCTCCATAATCCCACGTGGAGCTTTTGTAGGTTGTACCCATCATCTAAATGTTCTTCTTCACCCTCGATTTAAAATGATGTATGTAGCAAGTTATTAATAATTCCGGAGACGCCATATGGCACGCTGTTTGATGCTAAACGTTACGACTTGGAAGTAAGAATTATAACGGTGGGCATAAATTACCAACGAGCAGACAATAATTCGCGCATAATCCTTCATGATTATTATTAATAAAAAAGAAACTGCTCTCACCTGTTGTCGGTATTAAAACCGGACGTTTTAATTACGTCCGAAACATCAAAAGGAAGTCGTGTGTGTATGGAATCGTTAATGTGTGATGGACCACAAATTGTGAAGGTTAATGTCCGTCGCACTCTAACGAAGCGAGACATGCGTGTTTTACTTAAGCAATCGATTTCATTAGTTTGTGCGATAACTGTGAAAACAGAACAATACTGATAAATTACTTTAATGCAATGCGTAGTTTCGATTATTACATTAGCTCATATTTTATTATTTTGCCAAAGGTTTTAATAAAGACCGCTTAACTAAACAATCTTTGTTGAAGCCAAGTTATTTTTTCTTCGTTCTTAATGAAAATATAGAACACAAATAAAAGCCAAATAAAGTATATAATAAATACAGCTCGATGTGATTAGTTTATACGTTGTTTACATATGTTGAAGTTTTTAATTAGTTTCATTGAATGAAGGCTTCCAATTTTAGTAAGAAACATACATTTTTAAATCTTTTAAGTCTTTATCTAATGTAGTGCTGATATAATAACATTAAAATTGAAATGCAATAAAGCAACTAATTTGCATTGGTCAAAAGTATATATAAAACCGAAGTAACTCTATCATATTCACTTCTTCATAATCATTCACATGTATCAACCTAACGTGAGTAAACTTAGTAGATATAATTGTGTATTCATGTGATTAGGGACGAATCAATCTCGGACAGGAGGTATCGATCGGTTGGGCATAATAACCAGTAACCAGCAGCAAGGGCAGACAGTGGTAGTAGTTTAACGTCATCATCCAGAAGCCAATGTGACTACGAAGAGGAGGAAAGGGAGAGCTAATAAGTAAACTTTCCCTGCTTAATCTACCCGGGCTCGAATCTCATTAGTAGGCAAGCAACAACAAGACCCGCCACCGTCGAATCTCTCTCTAAATCATAGCGGAATTAATTACGTTTCGTTCCCGTTATCAAGTTATCCACAAATCACGGCCAGACAATCTGTTACGAGCTCGATTTGATTATAATTAGTGACGTTATCGGGGATTCGGTATACGGCTCCCGTGGAACAACCGATCCTTCGGATATTTGCGGTTATCTCCTGTCATACAGATATAATTGAGTGCTCGCTGCTGTATTGGTAGTGGTGATGGTGGTGGCCATCAAGAGAATTATGTAATCAGCCCAGACATCATTACGTACGTACACATAGATGTGGATGTGTATAGGTACCTGTGGATCCAAATTCCAATTGCCCCTAGGCCAGAACTAAACTCGATGCTATCGGAAATACAATGCGCTTTAATCATGTGATATCTAGATCGGACAAGTGGCCATCAAAGGACGAGATAAGCTTGGGTTTGTAAAGTAAAATGAAAACCGATCCTTCAGTGTATAACAAATACGCATGAGTCATGATTGGAAAATTAGAAACTTCAGGAGTAATATAGTTACATTAAATTGAAATTATATTTTTATTAACATACCTATGAATAGATCTATTTTCATAATTTTAATGAAAACAATAATATAGTTTTTAATTTTGGCCATTTTAGAATCATCGCCGTCTAGGTGAATTTTTTTGAATGAGCGACCGGCATGAAATTTACATCGGAAATGTTATTAACCCCCAAGGGAAATACTCTGCGGGTAATATTAAATATTAACACATCATTGCGAATGCACCTATTAACGCCACTGCGCGGAAACAATGCACCTTAATTAAACGCCAGAGTGTTGTCGGGGTTTGGTTGGTACGCCTGTTATGCACACAAACGCAGACATGGCGGCGGCAAAATTGAAAAAAAAAACTTCGGACTGGTAATGAACTATTGGTAATCGTGTGCGGTGCGTATGCTTTCGCGCGTTTTAATTAGCTTTTTGTCCGTCTCTGATGGGTTTGTTATTTTCACGTTGTGACGCTGATGGTGCAGGGGAGGCCCCGAACGCGAACCACGGGGGAATTCTTCCGTATTAATTGCGTATAGGGGAGCGCTTGTCTGCTCGTCTGTGCCAACAGATTGCACATTTAAAACGGAATGTGTCCCCGTTTTGTGTTGTGATGCATCGTCCTCTGGAGGTGACAGTTTGCGTTTATGGCCATTGTCGGTGTCGTAAAACACAATGGCGTGAAAAGTAGTTTTCCATGTTATAAACATCCATGGTTTATGTCGAATACAATAGGAACAACAAATGTCAAGTTAAAAAGCTGTATGAAGAATTCCAATCATAATGAATCCACTATCTACAAAGTCTTTAAAAGTAATGTTTATCCTGAATTAAATATTTCCCATTAAAACCAAGACAAGAATTGGTCTCCTTTATAAACCTTGAACATTTATTAATTTTCGTTGTTGTATTACATACACTTAGCTAAAAGTGTATACTACAGGAAAATATTTATAACAAATACAATGTTTTTGGTTTGTATGTAAAATACAATACATGGACTGTCGCAACCATCCCCACGATTAGATTTATTTACGTTATATATACCAGTAACCCTAACGATAATTACCGTCAAAACCCAACACAATAATTACCCTTTAAATAACCCGAGACAGATCCACCTGAAGTAACAGCCAATAAATTTCCGGACAAATCACGTAACGAACCCACAGGGTCACCCCCGCACTCGTAATCCCCCCGATTTACGGCCCGAATCCTCCTCGTACACACAAAACGGGCCTTAAAACTTTTAATATCGACCCCTCGCTTCGTAATTTACCGGATAGTGTTTGGGGTTTTATGATTTAAGAGTTTTTTTTTTTTGGTCTACACGCTCTTCGGGTGCGTGTACAAAGTCGCCGACGCGCTTTATCGGTCATTAAATAAGAGTTTGTTTTTTCGGGGTTGATGGACATTCTTTTCTCAGTTCACGAGCTTTAAAAATAGTGGAGAGGCGAGTTTATGCGCCGAGTGAATAGTGACTCATTATCCACTGTATTTTTTTTCTTCCCTTCTATTTCTGGGTTTATTGCAGGTATAAATTCACGATTAATTGGTGGGGAGCGATTTGACGATTTTTATGCGTGTGTCGGTGTGAAAGAGGGTATTTTCGGTTTGAAGAAATTAGTAAAAAACATGTGTTGCTACCTCGTGGGATATCTAAAATTGTTTGTAAATTTAGTAAGACAGTTGTAAATCAGAAACCGTTTGATATAATATTCATATAACGATTAAAGTTGCAAATAATTTATAGATAATTCTTAGTATTAGTATAGATCATTTCACTTCACGTTTTTATTATTAGCACATGTTGACACTGTGAATTTACTAAAAATTGCAATGCAAAGGTATAATTGATTTAGGCATAATCAGGTAAAAACAATTCAATATATTAAAACGTATACTCTACCATAAATAATTATATAAATTTTGAATAGGAATGCGTCATTTGCAGAGAACAGTTTTTTTTACGCAAAGAATAGGATGTCTTCCATATCGTGAAGGAGCCGCAGCAGAATCGGCCATAAAATTGCGTGGGCGTACTTTCCAAGATTTCAATCGTAAATCGGCGATTTTATTGCATCAAATGCAATTACGGTGAAATTTTAGGAGTAGCTTGAATTTTATTTAATATGGCTTGAATAGCGGAAAACGTATACAGAAGCAATAATAATACAATCACCCAAGGCGATTTTAAAATAATTACGTTTCATAAAATACTAGATCGTACTTGGTACTTTATTTACAGATTTAAACATATTTTTTTTAAATCACCTGCTTTTAAAATATGGTTAAATTGAAAATTACAAAAAAATTTGATGTTGCAAAATAAAAAAGGTTTAACGTTTTACTATAACGTATATACGGTATAGAATTACCTTTATATAGTTTAAAACATTAATAATATCCGTTAATTGTATGGCAGTAGTTTTTTTTTTTGTATCCGGTTTAAATGTGTAGTTATAAAGGTGACCAGTTTACTGATGGATACATTGTTTACATGATTTTTCTTTGATGCCGTTCCGGCAGTCAGGAGCCGCATGTGTGGCGCATTGGAGTGAAACAAACATAAAATCCTGTTTATATCTGTTGTCCACATGGCCTAATCGTGTTTGTTGTTTCAGCTGATCGACGCCAGCTACAGGAGTAGCCCTTCTTTCCAAACCTCAGCTGTGATAGCCCTGTGTTCGGTCTTACTGGGCCTAGTTGTCTTTATAGGAGTAATCTTAGTCTGGAAGTAAGTATCTATGTAAATTTATTATATATAATTAATAATAGTATTCAGTGCAATACTAGTAGCATCGATATTATACAGTTTATTAAAGATATCATGGTTCTAAATACACTGAAAGTATCTATGTTATAACTGAAACTTGTATAGGTATTTTCACCATATTCTTCACATATAATATTTTAAGTAAATTCAAAAGTATTAAAACATTTTTCAAATTATCTTAACTAAATGATTTTATTTGACAAATTTAATGCAAAACAATCTACCAAATTATTTTAACTGAATGTTAGGCACATTCAATTTATCTTTCTTCTTTTTTTAACGGTTATACAATATAGTAAATTTGCGAATGTGGTTTTTTAAATAATGCTTTTTAAATTATTTAACTAATTGCATTAGAACATTATTTAGTATTTAGTTATATAGTAACGGTCGCAACCATTCTCTTTATTAAATCAGCCTGTACGGTAACTCAGACCAAACTTTATAATAAGTTGATGAAAAAATACCGTTTCGTATCCCAAGATATCTGGTTCAATTCAGAATGCCTTCGTTCTAATATCATTCCCAAATATGTCAATATTAAAACTCGGTCCACAACTTTAGCAGCAAAAGCAGCTATAAAAACCGCCCAACTCACATGGATTAGGTCAGAAATTCAAAACCTTCATCGGAGGAGAGATGCAATTCAACATTATCTCAAGGTATTGCATTCGGAACTTACGTACAAATTACATTCAGTAGAATTCACCATCTTTGATGATTTTGTTCGCGAAAACGTTAGCAAAGTTAATCATAAAAAATATCTTAAATTAAAGAAGAAATTAGCTATTCTTAAAAATAATATAAAGGCAGCCCACCAAAAAGTTGTTTCAGAGTCCAATCTAGCTCCTAAATTCACAATTTTTTCTAAAGTTACATTTAGCCCTATAGAACAAGCTCTCCTCTCTCAAAATCCCAATTATAGTCCATTTATTACCAACAAATCCGACGAATCCTCAATCATTGTAGAATCAGAACTGGCACTCAAAAGAGTGTCAGAACATCTCATGCCTAGAGCTCATATAGCAGATCATATAAAATCCTATGTCCGCAGTTTCGCCAAAGACTCCACAGTGATAAAATCACTTAAATCGAAAATATCCTCAAATTCTTTAGTCCTGACTAAAGCAGATAAATCCAATTCAATAGTTATTCTTGAAAGAGAACAGTATAGTAATAAAATGAACGCTTTCATTACAACTGAAAACTTAACACCCCTGAAAAAAGATCCCAGCCTAAAATTCATCAATCAGAAATCTTCTCAAAAATATCACAGTGCTGTTCTCAGATTTTGAAAAATTAAAAATCGTACATCAAAATCCCTTACCTCCTAGGCTCTATGGTCTCATTAAAACTCATAAACCTGATTCTCCTATACGACCCGTAGTTTCATATATTAACACTGTAACAAGGAATTTAGCAATTAGACTTAATGAACTCTTCAAGAAATATACCAAATTTGCTCCTAAACATTCAGTAAAAAATTCACTCGCTTTATCCGAACAGCTCAAATCCACAACAACTCCCAAAAATTCAAAACTTGTATCATTTGACGTTAATAGCATGTTCTCCAATATACCCATTAAAGAATGTCTTGAAATTATTCAAAATTTACTCGATAAATCACAGTGCAATTACTTGTTTGGATCAGAACTCTATCAATGTTTAGAAATTTGTGTAAACCAAAATTATTTCAAATTCAATAATGAATTTTACCAACAAACCATAGGTCTTCCAATGGGACCTCCATTAAGTCCTCTCTTAGCTGAAATATTCATGTCCAATATCGAAGAAAAGATTTTCTCTCTTGATTTTGCAAAAAAAACACATTTCCTTCTGGTATAGATATGTTGATGATGTAATAGCGTGTTTCAGTGGCACAACACGTCAATTAGATCAGTTTCTCAATCTAATGAACAGCATTCACCCTAAAATTAAATTTACTCTCGAAATAGAAAATGACAACAAAATTAACTTTTTGGATTTAACGTTAATTCACCAAAATAATAAAATTAAATTTGATATATACAGGAAGCCTACTAACGTCAACTCAACAATCCCATTTGTCTCAAATCACCCGTTGTCACACAAACTAGCTGCATATCACTCAATGATACATAGAGCTTTCTCCATCCCCTTAACTACTGACAGAAGGGCCACAGAATTAAATAAAATAATTTCAATTGCCAGTGACAATGGTTTCCCCACTAACCTCATTCAAAACCTAATAAACAAAAAACGCCATCAAACCACAAGGGTTTGAATATATCCGAAAATAGCTAATTTAAATACATCGTTTATTCCGCTCACATACTTTGGAAAAACCAGCGAACAGATTGCTAATATTTTTCGAAAAGAGAATCATCAAGTAGCGTTTAAACCTCCTGGAAAATTATCAAACATGCTATTCAATGCCAAAGATAAAGTCGATCCTCTTAAAAAATCTGGTGTGTATGAGATCTGTTGTTCAGAATGCAGTGTGCATGTAGGTCAAACAGTACGAAGTATATCAACTCATTTTTCCGAACATCGTCGTGCTTTTCGTCTTAATCAAGACACTAGCTCTTTTTCAAATCATTGTTTAGAATGCAAACACCAATTCCCGGATATAAATAATCTAAAAATCTTGCATAATTGCAACAAGGGCCCTAAGCTTAATCTCCTGGAGTCATTGGAAATTTTCAAACAGAGCCGTAATCCGTCAGTAAATCTTCTTAATGAGCAGACCGAACTAATCTTTTCGCTACTTTTTAATCTGGTACTACCCTCCCGAGATAATCCTCAAACAATTAGCGGCAGGTATATTCCCTCACCCCAAAATAGTTAGTATAAAATCACAATTTCATCAATTTATAATTCACTTGATAATGACGATAAAACGTCAAAACGCGAGTCGTGCTGTGTTGTTTAGATTTATATAATTGTGCCTCACGTTATATAATATTTTTACAATAATTATTTGTGGTTAAAACATAGTGAATTTTTCAATTCAGTGTAAGTATGGATTACCACGTAGTAACGGTCGCAACCATTCTCTTTATTATTTAGTATAAAATTATAAACAATTATTTTAATAGGAAACCTGAAAGATTTTTTAAACATTAACTAATTAATTAAACTTCTACTTTGATTCGATGTATAATTGATTATAATCTCTGTATAAATGTGCTTCTGATCAAAGCCTAATGGACGGATAAGAGATGTTCTAAATCCTGCTGGGCGCTAAACGTCTCTATCCGGAACACGCATCACGCTCAATCGCCCTCACGGAATCCCTTTACACGTAAAAAGCAACAGCAAAAAAAAAACAACACACACACACACCAAACAGGGACGTGGGAAACGAGAAGCCCCATTCCCCCCGTCCCACCTATCGGGGGTGGTTTGTTTTTCTTCGGAACGCAAAATCACACCAATTATATGGTAAATTTTGCACGCGATTATTCCGTGTCCTACACGAAACGTTATACCTTCCAAAACGCGATGATTGGTAATGAAGGGGAAAATATCGGATTTCTGATATATCACATTGCACAATTTGATTTTGTTGCTTTTTACATAAAAAAAATTACAAGATTAATTTATTATCATACACTAGGGAGAGTGCATATTTTCTAGTAGAAAACATTACAATTCTGATTTTCGTTTTCTACTTTCTCCTTTTTCTTTTTAAATTTATATTATCAAACTACCCTACATTATGTTGGTTAATTTCCTGATCAATTTTTCTGTGATGAAGAAACAAATAAATCGTGTTTCTAATAGTTAGCATAATTTCCTGATCAATTTTTCTGTGATGAAGAAACAGTTGAATCCTGTTTCTTCCAGAGATGTCTTCTCTTCTTAACACGTGGTGATACATATTTCTAGATGAAAAATGATTGCCCGACACAGTTGGCACATCCAAGTAGAGTAAAAAGCCTAACCCACTGCTCCAAATACTTCAAAACTAATAAATATTTATTATCTGGAGGATCGTCCCAAACCGTAAACAGCATCGAAAAATTCAATACTGCCGGCGGGATGAATCGCAACAATTGCTTTCCGCGAGATTGAGCGCGCGCCGCGGAGTCGTCGCCGCCGCCGGAAGAAAAATTGAAATTTACAACAAAGCGAGGTGAGGACGACTCGTAAATCACAATTTGCCCTCCTCACTCGTTCCCCCATCCATCATAATTCCGCGAAAGAAGAGAAGGAGAAATCGAACGCTTAATTCGCGCCCGTTTTCCTCTTCCTTGCACCACGGCTAATTCGCCGCGCCCATAAATCACCGTTTTTACTCATCCACCACAAACGCGGTTTTAATTACGTTTACAAAAGAGTAATTGGTCGGGGGGGTTATGCACAGCTCGCCCCCGCCTTCAAATTCTTCAAATTTCCAGTTTTCCGGGTCGGATATATCGAGGCTATTACCGTGGGGATGTATCCTTTGAAACCTGATTCAGTGCTGGCATTAATCATAAGTGGAGAGACTGAATCTTTAATGAGGGGGAAGTATAAATGCGTTTCGAGTTTTTTTTTTCTTATGGTAATTGGAAGGAAAAATAATTGGGCCGTTTTTGACCTTACCAGTTCCTATTCATCGTCTTAAAGAATATGTATTTTGTAAGAAAATAATAATAATAGAATTATTTAGACCTTACCTTATTTTGTTTCCATACTTTTCTAGAGATATTACTTATTAAAACTAATTAAAATCATTATATTTCAAAATTGTATTTTGTATAAAAAATGAAAGCTCTATACGCATAATTCTTAATGTAGTGCAAGCTGGAAAACTATAGAAAGAATTATGTAGTTCATGTCATATATTGATAAAAATCAGATTAATTCAGCCAACTCTTTGTCACTTTCCTTAGTTGTTATATCATGTGATATATATTCTTTTACACACTTTGTGTGTGTGTGGGTTTTTTTCTGTTCATTTATGGATATCTTAAAAGTACCGCCTTGAATTTTCAATAGCTCAAGCTATATTAATAAATTCTATCTTAATAAGTACGTTCTTTTTTTTGTAAAGGAAGCCTGTTTCATATAATAAGCTCCTAAAAACCCTCTTGAAACCGTTATCGAGAGTATAGCGTTCGCGGTCTGGTGTAAAGACAGACGGGCGTCTATTTAGCGTCCTGACAGGAAACCCCAGAGCAGAGTTTATCTGCACTAGGAAAGGGGAAGGGCTGTCGATTAAAAAGTCTGAGGGCATTATCTAAAAAGGCCAAGGCACCGCACTTAGGAGGGTAAAAACGTTCGTAAATCGTGGCGGCAACGAGCCGCCGAATTGCCTATGCGGAAATTTCGGCCGCCACCTCGTCTAATGACTTCCAGGACTTCCTTATTACTATAGGTCGTGATAATAAGGCTGATTAATTATTGCCCTGATTAAGTTGAAAGGGGAGACATTCCCGCGGGCGTCAGGTGACTGTTCTGGGGCGTCTCAGACCCTGAAACCTTTCCCCGGCCGAGGAACCACATAAATGTAATTAATACCGGGGTATTAATTCCCACGGATTTTATTCAAGGTAAAACCACTATTACTAAATGTTAATTATTAGTTCCATAATTAAAAAAAGCTCTAAATGATGTTTAGCATATCGACACTAGAAAACTACAAAACAACAAATCAATATTTGGGTAATGTGGTACAAAATTAATATATTCTTGAAATATAATCTTAATTGAAATGAGTAGTGAATGTCTGAAACCACATGTCTGCTTTTTGTCTTTAAATTATACACGAAATAGCGTCCAATTAAAAATTAATCTATTATTATTATTATACAATAAAAATACTTAGTAGCTTGTCTGTACAACAGGATTTAATCTTCGTTGATTATAGTTTCGACAAGACATTTGTCATTTTCAATGTAGATGCATTTCAGGAATGAACCATATCAATGATTATTACTTATTCTTACATATTTGTAATCCATTGAATAATATCTATATAATAGTTGGAAATAAATTTAAGATAGCTTTCTGTCTCAATTTTTGGCATTCATATGAGCCGTTTATTTTGAAAGTGGCCTAAGTCCATTTATCTTTAATTTGAAATATTTAAGGTTTTGCATTTTTACAAAATTAAAAATATACGTAAGGTATATGGTTGACTCGCAATGCTAAATCGTATCTAAGGAAGTTAATTTTATAATTCCTATTCAAAAATCGCTATTATTAAGTGTATAATATGTCCTTGCTTACCTTGAAAGGAGTTAGGTCACTTTCAAAATAAACATTTGTTTTGTTATAAAATGTGAAAAAGCTTAAGCTTAAAAAAAATTTAAAAAACATTTTATTTTCTTTATATTTTTAACATTCTCAGTATGCGGAAAGGATTTAAAGTAGTTATGGTGTTCCGGAGGTATATATCACAGTAAGTCCATCATGTATCGGTATTTTAGTGATGTGATGTTTCTTATAATTTTGTATAATGATGGCAATACATTATTTCAAATTTTTTTAGGTATACCCTGACGTAGCAATAAATCAAGAATTTTAAAGTCTGCATTCTCATCCATGGTTGTTTCATATAATTTATATGGTTCATTTCTTAAAAATCGCATCTAGCTTATTAGCAGCCAGTTTATTTTTTCCCCGTTGGTATTTTTGGATCTTTTGTAAACTGTTTTTTCTAAGAGTCTTGTTGATATAAAATCCTCTTGTTTCATTTCATTTAGTATGAAAGTATTACCTTTTCTACATTTTTTTATTATAATATAATAATCTTATGGCACATATAGTAAATGATTTCTATAACGCCAAAATCTCTATCATTAGGTAAAAATGAATGACCTGATATTAAAAATTTGTGGTCTATGATTTCCACATAATTTTACATCTATGAAACAATTTTTAACCACATTAAAGATATTTTGATGCTTCTATTTTGTCCTCCACACATGTCACTATATGCAATGATATGTTTTTTTACTATTTAGAGTTTTAAGGTGTTTGAAGAGACATGGAACCACTTCTTCGGAACTTCTAGAAGCTTTTGTTTCATACCAACCGTACATGTATACATTATCGTTGTGGAAATTGTGTATGCCTAAATTTAAAATATACATGTTGCATTTATAATAAGCTACTGAAGTAGCTAGCTTTGGGAATGGTAACGCTTTCTGCAAATCGAAAGTATGGCCAAAATAATGATATGGATTACTTGATATTAGTTCTCGATCTTGTTTTAACGCATTTCTAGCTGATTCTGCTTGTTTTAAATGAATGTCATGTTCTTCCATAAGTTTTTTCTCTTCTTCGTGGTTTTCTGATACTTTAACTTTAATGTTTAATAGATCACATTTTTGGCATATGTCTTTGCGTGGTGGGTGGAATTGTAGATATTTTTTGAATATTTTTCTATAAGTCCATTCATTAACTGCTTTTAAATTATTTTCTTTACAGTGAAGCTCATACAAATCAAACATTTCTACAGTCAGTTCAGGATGTAAATATTTTCTATTGGGATTATGATTACTCGTATAATGGGATTTGAATTTCGGGAAACTGTTAATATGGTTTTGAACAACCATATTTGCTTCATCCCATATTTTTCTCGACGATCCAGGCAAACGCCCACGTAAATCGTTGCTTACATTTTTAGATTTTAACACACGTTAATCATCCTTCGCTTATTTGAAAAGTGCGTAAAAATATTTTTTTACAAACCTTTTCCGTTTCTCCGACGTCTTCTTTTTAAAGTACAGCGTTTGGTCGCTTCGTATATATTTTGCTTGTCTCCTAAGTACCAAAGCATTTCAAAAATACTTTTTCTTTCTATTTCATTTAAATTTTTAAGCAGTATTTTCGACATTGGCAATCTTTATTTTGAAAAACTTTGGCAGGTTTAATTTTTCCCGTTTGTGTATCGTATCTTTTCCAAGAATTTCGTTTAATTTTATGAAGTTTTTGAATATAAGTATCACTTCTGTTTTCTCTGAAGCTCTCTGTTTTGTAAATTCTCATTTTTAATTAGTTCCTCTTCCTCTGTTGGATAATAAATATCTAAAATTCTCTTTCTTTTTCTGTATTTGTTGTATGATTTTAATTCTTCTTCACGTTCAGAATCAAGGAATCTTGTGATTTTATCCTTTTCCATGGGTTTAGTAATTTCTTTAATGAAATATTATTCTCTAAAATTTAATACAATACTATAATGTAATTTAAATTACCTTCATCACTGCTTTCAAGAATTTAGGCCGCACTTTTCGACATTATCAATAAAAAGTGGACTTAAGTCACTTTCAAAATTATGATTTTCAATATTTATATTATTATGAAAATGTAGGTGTTACAAAATTTTCAAATGTATTAAATATATTTCAATGCCGATTTATTTTTTTTAAAGTTCAGCATAAATTATAAGTGTCACCACAGTTAACTTGAAAAAAGATAAAAATGGACTTAAGCCACTTTCAAAATAAACGGCTCATATAAATACACTAATTTTAAAAGGCATCAGTACAAAAATTTCTTTCAAGGTAATTATAAATAATATTAAATTTGTTGTTTATATACAGTGTGTAAAGTGATGGGGTTTCCTATAGAAAAAAAATTTTAATATGAATTTTAGGAAAAAAACTTATTCTTTATAAAAATTTTTGCTTGCTTCGAAGTCCTTTATGGTTAAAGAAAAATCCCTTTAACACTTAAGATAAGATAAATAAAATGGTGATGTGGCCATCATAGTACTTTCCCTACATTTTACTCGAAAACTATGAGGTTTATGCAAAAGGGCTATTCTTAATGATTTGTTCAATTTTGAATTATCTACAATTATTTATTTTACACGTTTCGTGTAACTATAATAATTTATTAGCAATTGGCAAAAAATGTCAAAATTTTCAATTTTTATTTTTTTTCTCAAAAGTTAAGAATTTTATGAAAAATATGTTTTAATAAAACGTATGCAGTTTTTCATTCCCTTTAACTTTTGTTTGAACGTTTTTTTTTTAATTTTTCATATTTAGAAAAATATCACGAAAAAAACAAAAAAAAACGCCTGGAATAAACATCGACTTCCGGTCTATAATTGTTAACCAAAAGCTTTTCAGTTCTGATCATTCCTTTTTGAGATACAGCGCCGACCGACAGATTTTCCCAGAAATTAGACTAATTGACTCAAAAAAAAATCAAAAAAAATCACGAAAAAAATACTTCCCCTAAATATACTTCGTATATAGGGAAAGTAAAAATTGAAATTATGTCGAGTTGTTGATTTTAAATATGACTAAGTCCAAGTTTTTCAGTCATTTGAAATCAACAACTCGACATAATTTCAATTTTTATCTTATCTTAAGAGTTAACTGGATTTTTCTTTGACCATAAGGGGTTTTGAAGCAAGCAAATTTTTTTATAAAGAATAAGTTTTTTTCCTAAAATTCATATTAAAAAAGTTTTCCCTATAGGAAACCCCATCACTTTACATACTGTATATCTATTTGCATGTCAATTAGATTCAGACTGTTTCTTTTGATATATATGATTTATAAATCACAATTATAATAAGTCAACCAAACAGTCGGATTCATTAAAATGTGCAATTATCGTATACGACACACCCTCTTGCCAAGTCTAATAAAAGTCGTACAAAAAAAGTAGTCACATACTCTGGCGATTAGTAAGACGAAACCCAGGAAACGCCGAAATCTGAGCGCTACCGCAGATGCTTCCTTACTAAATCACGCCCAAATTACTTGTTGAATTTTGAAACGCCAACGGCACCAAGAATCCGCCTTTGTTTACCAAGAAACGCTCTTGCGGATAAAGACAGCTGCTTTTCACATTCCCGTGCATTCGGTCACGAAGCGTACACGACGACGACGGCCATCACTTAAACACGCCTCGAACAAATTATAAAATACCAAGTAAATTTCATGTTTGAGAAAATCGACCAATGTCTGCACGCGGCGAACCGGCCCTCCGTTTCCGGTCTCTTCTTCAAAAGGTCCACGACAAATCCACCACTTCCTCCTCCTTCTCTAACGGGACGTCACGTACAGTCCGGCCAGAAATACCAGCTTTATTAATGGGCGCGCTTTTCCATATTAAAATTGCGAAAATCTAAAGCGAAAAATCCTTTTATAAAACTACTTCAATTATTATAAAATTATTCCACGGATGAAGTTAAACTAAAGCAAGGAACAGACAGGAAGCGTGGTAATTAATTCTACTAGTTGGTAATATGTTTAAATACACTTGATGAAAATGTACAAAGAGAATTTTCATAAGGAAAAAATTCGCTTTGATCATAATTAAAATATAGATGCTGAAGTTTATGATATAACTAGGTCAGGTAATTAAAAAGAGTACCCAGTATGATGATATATATATATATATATATATATTTAATCTCGTTTATTTGTGTAATAAAAACGTTATTCAAAATTAAACTTTTTTTTAAATTTCTATATTTACCCATAAATAAATTACAGAAACGAATACGCAATGAATAATTAATATTTATAATATCCGTAGTTATTATGCCACTACTTTTATCATACTAATAATAATACTTCATTCAACTATGTATTTTCAAATCTTTATTTTTATTAAAAGAATAGACTGTAATATTATTTTAATGTGAGTTATTTATATACATTAAAGCGATGCCTCCAATTTCACCTTTAATTGAATCAATTGTAAATTCTACCTTATTTCGCAAAGGCGTCTTATCTTGAATAAATAAATATTTAAAATTTCCCTAGACTCCGAACTACTACATAAAAATACATTCCCGTGTAGTATACCACCTATCCATACATTCCCGTGAATTGATTCCTGCGGCCCTTTGATATACCGTCCCAAAAACGGTATAAATTCGTGGCGATATTAGAAATTCAATTTCGCTAAGAGGAAATAAAGTTATTTCACTTGCACAATAAATATCTCAAAGGGGTTAAAGGCCATCATAAATAGGTGGCTTGAAATTTTACTTTATTGATGCGGACGGTGTTTTTTTTCACCTACCGAAGGCCATAAATTCACCGTTTTCGAAAATGTCGCGCGGAATTATTATAAATTCTAATGCTGGTCGGAAGGGCCCACCCCCGCCGTTTTCACCCCCCTCTGGCACATAATTTATATTTAGCCCCGACCGAGGACGGATTAGCATTCTATTAAAACTTGTAATTAGATTCAGAAAGGGCTTTTCGAAATGTATATGTATATAAAAATAGCCTGGCGCGCTTTATTTTCAATTTCGGATTTGACGGGCCGGTTATGAGAGATTGGCGCTCAATTTTTGTCTCGTCAACACTGTGTGACACTGGAAGAAAATTGAAAATTTGACAGCGATGCGATCCATATTGGTAATTATAACTTTTTCAATGCCTTTCTTTTCCAAAATTAGATATTTCAATAATATTATAACACACGTATTCAAAATTTAACTATTTTAATACATTAAAATGTAAATAAATATTATAAATGATATTTAAGTAACATATATTTCATCTATGTAGCTATTTTTTAAAATTTATATACTTTTAATCAATGGCAAAATAAGTCCCAATAGACCTCTTCCTCTTGTGGTGGAGACTTCCTGTTCTAATTATTATCGCAACTAAATGCCTTATTGTTTGACGCACACATGCAATTACTTGCCTGGCTAGTTACTATGGTAATTTCTAATTAAGGGTTATAAGTAGATTAACCAGTCGTGTTCCCAAGGAGCAGCAGGACTATACGTTCGATCGGTTCGACTTGATGATGGGTTTCGTCTTGGGAATTTACACGCCACAATATGTCAAAACAAAATTTGAGCTTACACCGTATTGAAAGCTTCAATTATTGATTAATCCGCTATGGAACGAACTAAAATTAATTTGCTTTCACTCATTTAGCACTTCTGAATAATTGCATTGTGTTTAAAATAAACCTAAGGGATTTTTTAACATAAATAAATAATTACTACATTTTATCCATTGCAAGTAAGTAACAGAATTATTAAGGGATTCTAAAAGTTTTAAAAGTGTTGCATCACAATAATTTATTACCTATATTTACAAGTTAAAAATTCAAATAATTAGGATTATTAGAGTTGTTACAGTCATATCAATATCATTTTTAACACAGTTTATTTTATTGAATTAATTATGGAAACTTGAGATGTTTTTATTAAATTATTTGAATTAATTGCAATACAATATTTAACATTAATCAATTTCTCGAATTGATTAAAATTGAAATCTGATTGAATTTTAATTAATATGATTTATCATTTTAATCCGAGCCCGCAAGATAATAAACGAATGTTCGGCCAGGCGACGTAAATTGAAGCAGCAGAAATAACTAATTGCTGTTACGTTTATTAGTCCAAGAGTTATTTATGTGTATTGTTTTAAGAAATGGCTTGTGGTCGGTGATTAGGTAAACCGAGCGCGGCCGCGAGTAAACTAGGCGCAAGCAAGCAATTATGTAAACGTCTCAATTCCGCCTTGTTAAAAAGCCATTTCTGTCGGAGATGGCCAGATAATGGGAAATTGTCCTCATCCGGCGTAATGTACTTTTCGGATACTGTCAATCAAAAGGCTAATGGCGCCCCCTCATTGTTTGCAGACACAAGAGAAAAGTACAAAATTTCCTCCCCTGCAAAACTTCGCCCCAGAACAACTGTGATGGTCCCACGGCCACCGGCGTCATCTACGAAGATCTGCACGATGTGGCGATACCTAGGCACCAGCCACAGCATCCACACACTGGAAGACACATTGTCGCACCATCTATGGAGGTAAGTAATTCATAATCAAATGAAAATATAATTAAGGCTACTAAAAAAAATATTTATAGGATTACAAATTGTATATTTAAAATATATAATAACTGTGTAAATAAATAAGCCTATAATTTTTAATAAAACCAATTTCTTGTCATGAATTTTAGAAGCCTTAATTATATATGTGTATTCATAATCTTTTATTTTTCTTATAAACAAAACGATCACACACAATTCATTTATCTATTGATTCTTTTTTCTAATAGAAGCTAATTTTTTTCAAATAGATAAATACCGAATACAGGGTAGTTTTTACCCCCGAGGAGGAGGACATCCGCTTGATTAATAACGATGGAACGTAACAAGTTTAATTAATTTGCCTAATAACGCTTTGATTGTGCCTACTCTAACTCAACCCTCTTCCTAATTCGCGTGTTGTCCTCTCGCTCGTGCTCATACCTATTCATCGCATTTTATATATCAATCAGGGCGCATCTCCCCAACGTTAAAGTTTAATTAACTAATTCCTACGTTTGAATATAATAAGTCGTGGAGTTTCCCCCCCACTCGAGTTTCTAAGTTATTCTGCAAGTTTTCACATATCCCAGATTAAAAGTCTTCGTAAAGTTGGATTAGTTACGGTGCCATTTCGGTAATTGGTGTAGCTTATATGTCTACATTTTCGTGCCTTCTGTGAAACTTCTCTCGTCGTCTCCCATTCGTTACGCAGCTCGTTTCGCTACTGTTAATTAAAATTGACCGTGTCGGGGTGTGATTCTGTGTGTGTGTGTGTGTATTTATGTAATGTATGTGTATCTGTATGGCAGTAATTATTTAAATACAGTTCGATGAATTCATACGGGGTGTAATTTTAGCGATTAATAAATGTATTGAAATTGCAATACCATTCAACCAATATATAATCAGCATACAAAATAAAAATAGTATGTAAACATATAATGTTGATAATATAGGTATTGGATTTCCCAGCTTCGTACTTCCTCTATGTTAACATATGAAAGCGGCATTAATCTCCCACACACCACTTTGCTATTTTTCCCAAAAACAACTTTGCAGAATTTGGGCCTAATGCTATTACGCTTATAAGCTCTAATAAGTTATCACTAGCTTTTTGCACGAAAAATGCTATAAGATTGATTAAATATTGTATATTAATAAGTGGCATACTTTAGGATTACGATAATGATTGTTAGTACATACCGCAATATAAAGAAACGTTCTAGTAGTATCTTTCTATTACACTCTTTATGCACAAATAATAGATCAAGTTAATAGTTGTGTATCGGATATCTATTCAAACCAATTTCATTAATAGCATGGAAATAGAACCTAAAGGGAAGATATTTTATTGGACAAAATTGGCACTAATTCAAAGAATTATTAAAAAATAATAATTATTTTTTTTCATACTTATTAATTGGCAATTATTAATAAGTTAATTATTAATAAGTTAATAAATCCGACAAATTCATTCGTCATTTTATTTAATAATTCATCATCAAAAATGAATACGTTAATTGTGGGAAAATTAAATTTAACCGCACCCCTTGTAAACATAAAATTGCTAAATTATACAACATAAAGTGTAAAACATTCCTCTTAACATGTTATTTTTTATGTGGGACCAACAAAAAAAAAGACGTGTTTCGTAACCGGTCGGTCCGAAAATAGGGATTCTATTATGGTATTAATCATTAATGTGGAAAAAAGGGTCCCATTATCCTGGTTAATGCCCGCCACCCTTCCCCCTAATGATATAAGCCGTTCATACATCCTAGGGTGGAAAAGATGCAATAACTCGTTACGTCATTACGTCGCCAACGTTGCCTCATTAATATAAGGGGATGCGGTATATTTTAGCTTGTAACGACTCTAAATCAGACATCACTTAATGTCTGTGCGTTGGGTTTTCATATAAGATTGCTCGTATAATCGTTTAACGTGTATTTAATGTTAGATTATTTTTAAGCATTTCCTTTTTTTAAGAAATACTCAATACTTCATTTAATTTAAAGATTAAATTCAATTAAATGCACACTTAACGATATTATTACGAATATATTAACTCGATAAACTAATAATATACATTTATTGCGTTCAATTAATACAAATTCATAATATTGGAGTTAAATTAATTTGTTATTATAACCCCCGTTTATATATTTATATAATATTCTATTTTGGTTCCATGTAAAATTAGCAAATACTTCTTGATACATAAAAAAACTTGGCATCGCAGCTATAATTAATATAACAAATGTTTGTTTTGCTTCTGCAAATTTGTCATGTTTGTGTGTGGTTGTTTTTACGTCTTGTGAATAACGTTATATTTCAATTCATGTTGGATGTCCACTTTATTAATGTGGCTTTTCCTTCTATTTTCCAGATGATAGACGTCAAGAATAACATCCATTATCCGAGCGGTTACCCGATATCAACGCATCCTCCGGTGTTCCTGTGCTCGTCCCCCGGACCCGACCCGTACTGCTCGCAGGATTTGTATAATCCCGTTTACGAGGAGTTAAGTGATGCCGATAGTGAGTTAGCACCAGCACCTCATAGTGAGGACGAGTTTGCTGAAGATGAACTTAGTTTGGGGGGTGAGGGTGAGAGGCGGCTGCACGCGCCGCCGCAGGCGTATCGCAGTGACAGTCAACAGAGACGAGAGGTGCCGCGGTTTAGGAGGCCGCACGAGCCACTTCCGCCGATACCTGGTGGAAAGCGTCACCGGAGTTTGGAAAGGAGGCGGCAAGAGTTCCATGAGGGAATGTTGCTTGACGCGCTGCTACAACTATATCCGCGCGTCGGTTCCGTCGGCCCTCCTGGCCGCCGGCAAATTCCCAGCATCACGCAAAGACTACAGTGCTTATCCCCAACCCCAGGTCCTTATGAGACAATGCCAGTGATAGGACACTTAGCCACGTTCAGACCTGTGCCGAAGCCATATTCGCAGGATTCCGCGTTCGGTTCGGATTCAGGTTACAGCAATCATACAAGCGGCACCAGAGGTTCGAGCCGGGGCCGACGCGATCCTAGAAGATTGTCCCAGCTTAGTGCGGACCTCGCCCTTACGTAAAAAAAAAACCCGCAAATCAGTGCCACCCTGGGTTTATTATCATTAACATGTGATAAACTACAACTCAACTCGTATAATTAGCACCCGTACTTAGTTCTTGCATCTCCCGTTCAAGTGATGGTTGTGGACTAAAAAAAACCATTCGCACGAAATAATTTTAGTTCCCAATACCAAAAATAATAAGCACAACATTTACCACTACCCCCACGACATTCCATGTGGTGAGAATCGCACACGACACACGATGTAAATAAATATATTTAAACAAACTCCCCCTATTGTATATTAATGAAAGAAAGAAACACAACATAAACACTCGTCGGGACTAATTTCGGCCAACCAAAGTTGTAAAGAATTTTTCTATTTATCGTCTTGTACTATAAATATTTGTATATTTTTGTTTATAATCTTTATTTATTCTTGTACATATTATTTATATACATATATAAAGATGCGATATTTATTTCCTCCCCCTCGTAGGAAAAGTTTAGCGAACACTGATCAGGACAGTTCCCACAGAAGCATAGCATCACGAGCCGTCAAACTTGCCAAGAAGTAGTGAAGCACATTATTAAAACCAAATCATCCCGAAAAAGTGCAAACTGGACGGCTCGTCAAAACTTATCTACCACCACATCAACTCAATAATTTAAGTCTCACCTCATATGTACAGATTGTGAAACTTCAACTTTAGATAAAATATTTATGCATAAATGTATTTACCTTATGTAGAACGTGCATATAATAATAATTATAATAGCAATCCACACAAATAATTTATTAAACTAGCATATGATATACACTTCATATAATTTATTCGTAAACAATACAAATTTTAATTATTCTCATTATTGCATTAAATATTTTTATGTTAGAGTAATAACTTTTTATTTGCGTTTTTCTTTCATCAATTGTGTGGATTCTGTTTGCAATTTTTATCCGAACAATTATAATTTCAGTTATTTTATGTTTAAGTTTCACAATCTGCAGAAAACTAAATGCGTGTATTACCGCTAGCAATATTAGTTCGTAATATATCATTAATCATTAAAATGCATTAAAACGCACAGGGTCTAGGATTCAGATTTAATTTTCCTACAAAAGTAATATCATCAGTGTTTGTATCGTACTAGTCCGTTATTTGCGTTCCCTCGTGAAAAAAAATATACGAAAGGAATTCGTCGTTTTGTTTTAGTTGTTAATTTGTACACGTTCGATGATTTTTCTTCATGCGGGAATGCAAACAATTTTGATATATATTTTTTGTTATTGTTTTTCTAGTGAAGTATTATTTCATTTATAAAAAAATATATACGAAAAAATAATTTCTACGTTTCCTTTAATTTCCCCTACCTTATAATTATATAATAATATATAATATATATTTTTTAAACATAACATTTATTAATGTATTATTCATAACTTATGTTGAATAAAAGGTAGGTAATTAATTAATTATGAATTTCCGGGGCTTTCATTAAAAAAAATTACACATATACCAACCAATAAATGAGTATTATTTATTCACTTTTCAAAAATTATTATTGTTAGTTGTTACACAAACATTAATTATTGAATACGCACTAAAATATTTTAAAAATTTTAAAGAATAAATTTAACACGACAAATCATTTCTAAAATAGTCTTATTTTAGTTTACTGGAGAATCAAATATTGCACTCAATGGATAGCTCTACAACCCCTCACCAAATTAAAACATCCCCTGAACCCCCGGCTTCACAACCCTTCCAACAAGTACCTTTATGAAATCACTCATCGCCCCGATTTCCCAAATATACACAGTTTCAGTACAAAGTTTGCAACAAGATATCTAATCTAAAATTATGTACTTAAAAATTTAGCATTCCTCTAAGCCCAATTATTTCACTCAAAAATAAGCATCCATTAATTTAATAGTACGGAATACCTTAACTGTTCAGTTATAAATTTGGTTATTATATCTACATATCTTTTCGAACAGACCTATTTTTTATCGATTCCCTAGATCTTCTCGAGTGGCTTGAAAATATCGAAAATTAATAAATACATAGTTATACGAAGGAATTGTCACCAGCTTAATAGCCTTGCACCTAGAGAAACAGATATTCTTGCAGTAATTAGACAAATAGTAATCCATAAATGGAAGGCATTTCCCATAATGCAACAAGCAAAACAAACTTTAGTTAATAATTTAAAAATACGAAAACATTTCGTGAATCTACAACAATGAGTCTTACTAAGACCACAAAACAAATTAATTTTGAAACAACTACCTCTCTAGCTAATACCTCGACCGACATTGAATGATACAAAATTAATTTACGTGTTACAAATAGTACAACTATCAACACTAATTTGAATAAAATTATTTCTGTTGAATAAAACTAATAAATGATAAAATATACTTTAGATTGTTTAAATGTGACTATAAACTTAAGTTAATTCAATCAAGCCATCACTTGATTAGGTGAAGATACTTCATCAGCATTTTATCCCTTTAAATTGGATGGTATGTTCTATTAAACTGTTAAAATGAAACATTAGTGTTTTTATAAAAAAACACTCCCTAAATTAATAAATTGTATATTTATTATTATTGAAGATTTTGATTAAAACCAATTCGTTCTTGAATTACGTAAAGATTTAATTAAATGCATTCATGAATACATGATAAATTTGAATATTTATTTATAATTATATTTGATCTTTTGTTCAATTTAAAAATTGAAATTGAACATTTTTTTCTTAGAGCCTAGCGGCTCATGCTGCAAATTCCATCCGTGTGTGTTATTGCCTACATTACCACTCGTTGAATAATATACCATTATTGTAAGAAACTAATTTTAACACAGTTTCATCATTTAAAACTGTCGCTAATGTTATAAAATCGTTTAAATTTATTGAAAGTTATCAGTAACAAAATTTAATATGTGTACAAAGATACAATGTCAAAATTATCTGAAAAATAATACCAACAAAACTATTAATTATATAAGACGCAGAGAACAATGGTTAAAAAATGGTAACAGAGGCAAAAAAGAAATGTCCAGAATTCTTCATCATGTGACTCTCAGATAAAACGGCCTATAAGGTTTGCACTTCTGTATATAAAAACTTGAGCGCAGAATTTCATAAAACAGTTTACACTTAGCGTTAAACATAAATGTACATCATTCAATTTTCGGAACTCCGTTACATTCTGGCTTTTTGCAGCGTCCTCTCTTGTTCGAAAAAATTGGCCTAATGAGTCGTACTGTAAAAATGCTTTGTATCCCCATTGTTAAGGCCAACACAGTAATGGGTTGCCAAACAATTTTTTGTGCTCCAGCATTCTTCCTCATACGACGAGGATTGAGTAATACATTCTTCGTTACCAATGACATTTACTCATTATCGGGGAAATACTAATACATGATCATCGGACGAATTTAATAGATTCATTGGATCTATTACCGCTAATGCCTCTAATTTTAATATTTTTTTGTTTCTATCAGATCTTACCTTTTTTTTTTTTTCTTTGCTGGGAGGTGGAAAATCTTTTATAGACGTAGTGTGGGACTCCCCAGAACAGGTATACCCACTAAAAACCACCTCCCCATATCGCCCTACCACCCCACGGAACCACCGTCAGGCATTACTTCGCGGGGGGTATACTGGCCATTAACGGCCCTCCATGTTGCCTATTGTATGCCACGGGCTGGCCTCTCCTCAATTTCTCCTCCCGGCGGAGCTTCCTGATGACCACGGCCGCGAAGCTGGACACCGCGCTCCACGCGGTCTCATTTGCCACCATCTCCCCAACGATATTTTCCGGAGACAACTGCCGGATATGACGCCGCAGTATCTTCCTTTCCTCATCAAAACGCGGACAGTGGAATAGCACGTGCTCCGCGTCTTCCGGCATAGGGTGGCAGGCGGGACATGCTTCGTCGTCGTCCAGTCTGAATCGGAGTTGGTAGGCCCGAAAGCACCCATGCCCCGTCAGGAATTGGGTGAGGTAATGGTCCACCTCGCCTTGTTGTCTCGTTGTCCATGCTACCACGTCCGGGATAAGCCGGTGCGTCCAGCGGCCTCTAGGAGATACATTCCATAGTCGCTGCCATCGCTCCGTCATCGCCGTCCTAGTGTCGCCGTCGATAGACCTCTGCACGTTCCTCTGCCAGAAGGTGGATTGGCATCATGCTGGCAATTACACACACGGCGTCGTACGACACCGTGCGGAATGCTCGGCTCACCCGTAGTGCACCCCTGCGATAAACAGAAGACATTTTCAGCATGTAGTGTGGAGTTACCGCGGTTGCCGACCAAATCGGGGCTGCGTATAGCAAAACCGAGGTGATAACAGTTTAGAGCAGCATCCGATGCGCTTGTCTTGGACCGCCAGTGTTAGGCATGATCCGTGACAGAGCGTTGCAGACTGCGCCCGCGATCCGCAGGTGCTCATCGAACCGGAGCCTCGCGTCGACTTGGACCCCCAAGTAGCACACTGATGGTTGCGAGAGGATCTCGCATCCCCCAACTCTCAAGGTAATGGTCTCCCTGGCTTTCCTGCTGGTCACAAGGACTGCCTCCGTCTTCTGATCGGCCAGCTGTAAGCCGTTCATGGTGAGCCATCGATGGATCATGCCGACATCCTCTTCTGCCATCTGGACGACCTCCTCCAGGTGCTTCTCAACTACGATCACTTGCGTCCGTGGTGTACACCAGGGTTCGCTCGCTAAAGTAGCTTACGATTATCCGCCTGATGTACTTTGGAACCGCCATTTCCCTCAGCGCGTCTAGGATACGGTCCCAGTTGGCCGAGTTGAAAGCGTTCCTTACGTCCAGTGTGACAACGGCGCAGTACTGCTTGGCCCCTCGCTTCCACTGCTTTCCAGCTATGGCCTTGCGCGCGATATCAATGACAGCGTCTATGGCATCGATAGTGGACCTCGCCTTCCGAAAGCCGTACTGATTTGGCGACAGGCCTTGTGCGCCTTCGGTGAACTCCTCCAGTCGGTTGCCGATGATTCGCTCCCTTTTGGGAGGAGAACCAGTTTTTGCTTTTTCCACTGGGTGAGACTCCTTCGGCGAGGCAGGCATTGTAAGTCAGGGTTGCCACAATCCGTTCCAGGAACATTGGGCAGGACGGTGAGGAGGTAAGTCGGCATTTCAGTCGCGACATTACAGTCCTGTACGGCCTGCCCCACGGGTCCTCTTCGACCGCGTCGCATAGCTCACGCCAGGCGCGTCGCTTATTTTCTCTGATGGCTCTCTTTAGAGCTCCTCGCGCCTCTTGGTACTGTTGACGCAGGGAATCGGAGACTTCCTGGCCATGAGCGCGCTGTGCCAGCACATCCTCCGAAGTTTGGCGATCTCTTCGGTCCACCAGTAGACCGGTGCGTGGCGATTCCTCCTGGAACTCCCTCGCCTGGCAGCATCGCAGGCGTCAGTCACCATTTTCAACAATTGCTCGGACATTCGCTCAGCGGGCCCCGTGAGCTGGATGTTCTCTTCCATCAGTACCCGGAACGTTTCGCAATCAAAGGACCTGGCATTCCACTTGGCTGGTGCTGGAAACATCCTAGCTCTTCGTCCACCATCTGCGGCAATTTCGAAGACTATGGCCTGGTGGTCGCTGTGGGTATAATGTCCGCTTACCTGCCACGACGTTACTCTAGGAGAGAGGCTTTCACTAGTGAAGGTCACGTCTATGATGGATGAATTGCCGTTTCGGGTGAACGTCGGAGTTGCTCCGTTGTTAAGATGGACTATGTTCAGAGATGCTGCAAAGTCCAACAGAGCCTCACCCCTTCTATTTGTTTTTCTGCTGCCCCATTCCACTGCCCACGCGTTGAAGTCACCTGCGATAATATGAGGACGCCGATGTCTCGCGTCCTCAGCCAGGTCATTCAGTAAGTCTTCGAACTCGCTCTGAGTGGCACTCGGCGGGGCATAGACGCTATATACGTAGATGCCCCGCACTTGCACCCAGGTGAATCCGGCTCTTGGCGTACGCGGTTCTTCCTCGATAAAGGTATTTCATGCCCAGATGGCAGCGAGGCTAGTGGCGTCAGAAATCCAAACCTGCGACCCCCGCACGTCCCTATACTGCTCCGATAGAATGGCCACGTTAATGTCCAAGTCGCGCACGGCTTGCGTTAGCAAGTCCTGTGCTGCCTCGCAGTGGTTGAGATTAAGCTGGAGAAACTTCATCTCTTACCCTCCGCTGCTCTCACCGCTGCTTGATACGCCGGGCACCCGATGCTCCCCGTCGGGTGTTCCCTCTTGCCCTCGCAGAGTACGCACCGGGCCTCCGCGCTATTGCATGGGTATATGATGTATAAATCTGAAAACATGGTAAAGCACAAGCTCTTACCTAAATGCACCGAAAACTGCTATAATAGCCTACAGTAACATCAAAATTACAAAAGTGTATCATAAAAAAACAGTAACAAATCGAAAATTGAAAAGCATACAAGTAGTTTTTTATTGATATACGAACCCAAAGCTATTGTGTGCACTATTTTGAGTTTGTTAATAACTATCAGAAACACAAATAATATCAATTTGATCAGATAGTTTCGTTTATTGTTTCTGTAGATAGTTTGCAAAGCCTTCACTTCGTTATTTTAGGTTGATGTGCCTAGGAACTGTCATAAATATTGATATTGATTGGTTGTTTCGGTAATATTATAGAATTAAGATCTATACGCCAGTTCACAGAAAAGCCTTAATTATTTGGTAAAATAAACCAAAATGTGACCTGAATGTTACACGGGCCCAAAGATGGTTAAAAAATAGCAATAAAAGAAGAAATATAGATGTAATACATGATGATAAAAGAATAATGGAGAGATGGAAAAAATATTTTCTAAAAATATAACAGGAAGGAAATAAAGGGTGGGCCATCGCAAGGAATCTTTTTAAAATATTAATAAAACACAAACGGCTAGATGGAATTTCATGATCTTCCATTTATTTTGTAGCTAAGAGTATCCGGTTAATACATAGAATATGACATTAGTCAAATGGCTGCCACTGCTGGCCTTACAATAGTTAATTTTCTCGACCCAATTTTTCAGAACATTTTCCAACGTCTGCGGCTCAGCAATGGCATTTTAGATATTGACTTTAAGATCGTCAATCGTTGCTGGATCGTTGACATAACAACGTTCTTTAACGGCACCTCAGAGATAAAAGTCCATGGGCGTCAAATCGCAGTTCCTTGCTAGTTTCGTTGCTAGTGTGGCATGTCGCCCCATCTTGTTGGAACCAGACGTTGCTCACATCCAAACCAGCAATTTGCTCCCAAAAAAAGTTTGCTATCATGGTTCTATAGCGGTTTCCGTTGACCGTTTCGCCAGATTCAAAGAAAAATTGGCCGATGATGCCGCCGGCCCATAATCCATTGGCTTCTCAACGATCACGTGTGGGTTTTTCGATGCCCAAATCCTGCAGTTTTGCTTGTTTCCATAGCCCCCGAGGTGAAAATGCGCTTCATCGGAAAAGATAATTTTTCGCCAAAATTCACCATCGGCTTCCAGCTGTTCTAAGGCCCAATTAGCGAAGTTGTATCGAAGTGGATGGTCAACTCTCTTCAACTGTTGTGTTACTTGGACCTTATAGGCGAATAAACCGATGTCTTTATGCAAAATACGCCTCAAGGTAGTGCGACTAATGTTCAATTGCTGAGAGCGATGACCAGTCGATGTTCTCGGGTTGGCAGCAATATTCTTAGTTATATGAACCGAACGAGCATATGGAGCTTTAGTACAGTCCACCAGCATACCAGTTTCATGAACTTTGTGCACAAATTTCTTCAGTACACTTGCATTTGGTGCATATTCGAGACCGAATTTTGTACGCAATTTTCGCACTGATTCTGCAATACACGAATTACATTCAAAGTAAATTTTTAACATTTCCCAACGTCCATCAAGCGTATAGCGTGCCATTTCGTTAACCGGGTGTTGAATACTGAAGAACTGTCATACATCAAATGTCAAATATCATGATAGTAAAAATAAAGTGGTAGTTGAAAAAGATTCCAAGAAATGACCCACCCTTTACAATAAAGGCGAGGAGAATATATAAGAAGAACAAATAAGAATGGGAAATCTCTAAGTGAATATAAAATCAAAACAGAAATGACTTGAGGAACTAGAGGAGTAGGGACAGGAATAAAATTATGAATGTGGAAATGAAGAAACTAAAGTTATAATAATATATATCAATCAATGAAGAAATTTTTAATATTTGGGACTAATTTTAATTGAAGAGAAAAAACGAACAACCTATACTATATAATAAACAATTTATAGGAAAAGAATTAAAGTAACAAATGAACTAAAAATCAAAGTTTGGGAACCAACCAATATCAGACCTATACTAACGTATAGTTGTGAAACATGGTTCTAAACCAAAATAAAAAAAAGTAGAGTACAAGCAATAGAAACGATATATTTTAACAAGATAATATTGACGACCAGAAGAAATATGATCAAAATGAAATTATAAAATGGTGATGTGGCCAACATAATACTTTCCCTATATTTTTCTGGAAAACTATGAGGATTACGCAAAAAGGCTATTCTTAATAATTTGCTCAATTTTGAATTCTAAATTTATATGTATATGTAGGGTGGGTGGGTGTCTTTTAACCCACCCTCCAATCAGTGAAACATAAGCCAGAGAATTAAAAGTTGTAAAACGTAAATTTCGTAACATTTTTGCTAAATTTAATAGATATATTCAAACAATTTCAAATAATTTTTGATTATGTTTTTCTGGCTGGAGGGTGGGATAGAGTACACCCACCCACCCTACATATACATATAAACTTTAATTCCTTATCGCCTCTTTGTATCCAATGAAATTAATTACAATTTTTTTAAATATTTCTAGATGATTTACATCAATAAGACACTTGTAGACTAGAAATTAATCACTGCACAAGCAGTATTTTGTGGATGGTTTATCATCAATGCGATTGTAAAAATAATATTCATAAAGTTAATCCGTTAGGAGGATTATATAGGTAGGTATGGAATCCTGTGGATGTCCAATTTTGGAAAAAAAGAAAGAAAGAAAGTTTATCATCAATGCGATTGTAAAAATAATATTCATAAAGTTAATCCGTTAGGAGGATTATATAGGTAGGTATGGAATCCTGTGGATGTCCAATTTTGGAAAAAAAGAAAGAAAGAAAATTTGACGCAAAGAAATATTAAACTAAAAAAGATAAGCTTTTAAAAATACATATAACCATCACCGACATCTGCACAAGAATCTGTAGTGTGTATAAAAGAGGGTTATTGGAACTAAAATTACATATATATTTGCTAATTTAAAATCTAGAGATAAAACAAAATTTTTAAATTTTTAAATTTTTGAGAAGATAAAATAAGTTAACCAAGAATTTTGTAAATCATGTAAATCAACAAAATACTGCTTGCGCAGTTATGGATGTTTGTGGTTAAGTATATATATAGACTTAAATTATCTACAAAATACTGCTTGCGCAGTGATGTATGCCTGCATATAAGAAGTACTGCGCGAGCAGTATTTTCTAGATGATTTACATCAATAAGATACTGTTGGAATAGAAATTCATCACTGCGCAAGCAGTATTTTGTAAATGGTTTATCATCAATGCGATTGTAAAAATAATATTCTAAAACCTATTCAGTTGGGAGGATTTTATAGGCAGTATGAAATTATGCGGATGTCCAATTTTGAAACAAATGACTGGAAAATTTGATGCAAAGAGATATTAAATTAAGAAAAATAAGTTTTTAAAGAAACATATAACCATCATTGACCTCTGTAGAAGAATATGTAGAAGAAACTGTAGTGTGTATAAAAGAGGGTTGTTAGAACTTAGATTATCTAGATACTTGCTGATTTAAAAACTAGAAGTGAAACTATATTTTTAAATTCTTGAGAAGATAAAATAAGTTAACCACTAATAATTATTTAAATCATGTAAATCAACAAAATACTGCTTGCGCAGTCCTGTATTTTTATGTATATGTAGGGTGGATGGGTGGCCTCTAACTCACCCTCCATTCAGTAAAATATAAGCGAGGGTTTAAATGTTGTAAAACGTAAATAACTAAAAATTATTGTAAAATTTAATAAATTTATTCAAACAAATTTTTCAAATAATTTTTGATGGTATTTTGGACTGGAGGGTGGGATAGAGGAACACCCTACATATACATATAAACTTTAATTCTTTATCGTCTCGTTGTATGCAATGAAATTAATTACAAATCTTTTTGAATAAAAATGAAATTAAAATGGAAGCATTTTTGAGTGAATAAATTAGTAAAATATCATGAATGATGAGTGGACAGACTTTAAATATAAGTTAGATAAGATTTGCTATAGAAAATTAATTATATTTAAAATTACATTTTGATTTTGTTTCCTTTTTTATTAAAGGTTTGATGGTTTCTAGTAGCAAAATCATCAACGGTTAGCAATTAAAGTTATCATATATATGTAGGGTGGGTGGGTGGCCTCTATCTCACCCTCCAATCAGCAAAATATAAGCGAGAATTGTAACAAAAAGTTGTAAAATATAAATAAACACAAAATAATTGCATTTTTTTCAGATTTATTTATACATATTTTTCAAATAATTTTTGATGATGTTTTACTGATTGCAAGGTGGGATAGAGGACACCCACCCACCCTACATATACATATAAATTTCAATTACTGATTGTTTCGCGGTTTAGAGTAAATACATTTTACAGAACTTTTTAAATTTAAAAAAATTCAAAAGGTAAAATTTTTGATAAGCAAATGAATAAAATTTTTAAGCAGGATGGGTATAAAGACTTCAAATCTAAAATAGATAGTATTAGCTATAGAAGGACATTTATATTTAAACGTAAATTTGGATTATGCTTTATTTTTTATTAGATATAAGATTTTATTACTTTTTGCAGCAAAATCATCAACGATTAATATTTGAGGTTATCATGTATATGTAGGGTGGGTGGGTGTCCTCTATCCGACTTTCCAATCAGTAAATCATAAGCGAGGATTTTAATTAAACATTGTAAAATGTAAAGAAGAAAATGGTGATATCGTCATCATAATATGTTCCTTACAATTTCTCCAAAACTATGAGGTTACGCAAAAGGCTATTTTTAATAATTTACTTAATTTTGGATTCTTTACAATTACTTGTTATACAAATTTCATGTAACTCTCATAGTTTATTAGTACTAGCCAAAATATTTCAAAATTTTTCATTTTTATTTTTTTTCTCGCAAGTTAAGCTCTTTATGAAAAACATGTTCTAATAAAACTTGCTCAGTTTCTCATTCCCTTTAACTTTTGTTTGAAGAGTAATGTAATACTTTTAAAATTTAGAAAAATATCGAGAAAATCCAAAAAACGCTTCGAGTAAACAACCACTTCCGGTTTAGGAATGTTAACCAAAAGCTTTTCAGTTCTAATTTTTAATGATAAAACGTTAAATTTAAAGTTTCATCTGAAACGGATTATTCGTTTTTGATATAGAGCGCCCACAGACATTTTCACGCACGAAAACAATACTTCCCCTATATATACTATAAAGGGAAAGTAAAAAGCTGAATTAATTTATATAATTTTAATATTAAATAGCGATTTAATTGAGAAATATATAGAGCAGAAGTAACTAAGATTTTGGGGATATTTGCAAAGAATGGAAGACAACACACCGGCAAAACATATATGGGATACACGAGTAACGGGAAGAAATAGAAAGGTAACACTGAATAAAATAATTTGGAATAATCTAAACAGAAGAGGGCAATTCTAAGAGGAGATTAAAATAATAGCAAGGAACAGACAAAATGGAGGATGTTTATACAAGAAAAAAAAAAGGATCAATTCGTCGCGATCTACATTGTGTATGTTCGGAGGAGAAATGAAGTAACGTAAAGGGAATGATTTTTTTTAGTATTTTTTAAATAGATAGATGTTAGAGTATAACTAAATTTCTGACAATTCTAATAGACTACTTGATTTATTGGTTATTTTTCAATAGACACGCTTTTTATAGAAGCCGGTTTCTTATAAGGCATAGTAAATTTAAGAGGACAACAAATATCACAAACAAAGATGTTAAAATACCAAGATTTTTCTCTATGATCTTATATTTTTTCGAAACATACTTTCAACGGTGGTAGTGAATTTTAACATCTGTGTATGTAAATGAGCTTGTTATTTAAATTATTTCCCCTCCACTCTAAAGCGCTATAAATTGTATCACAATGGCGAATGGTACTGGTCACGGTAACGATGCTATCGCTATCGCTAGTTGGGCAGCAACCGTATGCGCTCATCACCGGCGTATTAACTAAATATTTTTTTCTGAATTGTTTCATATAGATATAAATAATATCCATTTAAACATTCATCTACTATTCAATGAAGATTTAAATGGTGGTTAGTTAACATAGGCAACTTTATTCACACATAGAATGTATTCACCTCACTTAGTGCCTAAAAATATTCATCTTATCCGAAATATTATTTAATTACGTCAATATATTAAGAATTTTTACTATGTATTACGAAAATAATATATTTTAAATATATGTACATACCATCAATAAATTACAAATATGAAATCAGGAGATTATTACTAAAATTTTAAAAAATCACAAAACAATAATCTACTATTGTTGGTTTGAGTTTAGGTGAAGTGTTTTGTAAATGAAAATAACACACAGTGTATTCCTTACTTTACTTGTTTATTTAAATGTACATCTAACATTTAAATAAACAAGTGAAGTAAGGAATAAACTGTGTGTTATTTTCATAATAATCTACACTACAACATATTATTATTAGGTATTTTATGCTACATAGCTTTATTGGATAGGTTTAGTAAATATACCAATTTATTAACAGGATCAGTTCAATGAAATCGTTTCCTAAGCAAACAATTACTATATCATATAATTTATAATAGATGTATATTCTACTACCAGATTCCAAAAGAATGCATAATTAGCAATAATAATAAAATGTTATTTTTACTATAGCTCAAATATTTTGATACGCAATAATTCGCTTTATATAATAATTACAGCTGTTTATTTAATATGAAAAGAAAAAAAGGTATCATAAATAAAATTGAATGCATAATTTAATTTTGCCGAAAAGAAAACGTGTTTTCTTTCTTCTGGTCCACCTATCCTATGTATTATTGATTACAAAAATTCACTCATAAAATATTCATACACAAGCAAGAAAGTTTTCACATTTCGGTTCGATTGTGGTCGAAAAGAAATCTCGACACGGAATAAGGAAAAAGTAGAGAATGGAAATTCTGAATGTCGGGCATTGGTTACCTAATAAATAATTAAACACGCCAAAAAATATCAACGCACAATGGGATTATTTATAAATAATAATATTCGAAATAATACATATTATTACACCGTAATAAACAGCCGTTTATAAATATTGAAACATGCAGAAATTTGATAAAATGATTATTGAGCAAAAAATGCATTTTAAATTTACAATGAAGTATAATTTTATTTAACATTAAAACTTAAGTTACATTCTTAAAATAGTATAATGATATAATATAATTAAGAGAAATTATTAATATTAGATAATCCCATCATTTTCTATGACCATACTCAATACAGTTTAAAGATAATGCTAATCGTAATTAATAGTTTCTTAATTAAATCATACATTAATATTTTAATGATATTTACTACTAAACATCTTTATTTACAGAAAAAAATACAATACTTTATTTTTTGTAATATACAAGAGAAATTTAGTTAGCATTTGAATAAACTAAGACGAATAAAGCGTTAATTAAATTAATATTATAAAATTATATTTTTATATCTATGATTTAAAATAATTTTTTTTTGTAATAAAACTGCTCCATTAAATGATTATTTATTTGCTTTATTTTATTGAGAAGGAAAGAAAACTGCCTAATCGTGCGTAAGGTTTCAACTTACTAAATTACGATTGGCGCTTATAAAACATTCAATATTTTCATTCGTGTTGCATTACAGATGAAGTCAGGGAAATCAACAACAACGAATCCCTTAATCTGCACGCATCAGTCTTGCGTGAATTATATAAAAGTAAGAACCTTGCCCCACATATTCGCACCTTAAATAATTTAAGCCGACGAAAGAATGGCCGTTGATTTCGCCCGGTTCACGTGGGGGTATTGTAAAATTCCGTGGGTCGGTTTATGGATGTTTCGAGTGCGATTTACGCTTTCCTGCCATTTGCCATTTGGCATTTGCATTCGTTTTGAATATTCATGAGGTGATGTGTCGACGGCGGACGTACAAACCTCGCCGGGACTAGACGAGGGACCGACTGACTCGGCGGGATGGCACAGTCACAGTCACATTTGACATCGAGTACCGTTACACAGTTTACAACTGCTATTACTTATTTATCACGGACTTTTGTGTGTTCGTGTGTTTGTCAGCCATAAAACACACTTTGTCATAAAGTTAAACACCCGCCCTTGCTTTTAATAAATTAAAACATATGCGGGTGTAATAAATTATCAACAACAGTTTTGGTGGAGGTGCCGGGACGCCACAGCTAAGAACAATTAATTTCGGAATATTTCGTCTTTGGTGCATGTATATGTGATAAAAAATATTAACTACAAATACTGATTTACATTCTTTGCTGTTATAAATTTAGGAAAACCTAGTAAAGCAATAAATTCGTGCAATTCCTTATCGGAGCACTGGTAATAAAATACACAATAAATTAAAGCCACCTGGTATCGAGGCCACATTCATTTAAATTGATGCGTATTTAGGAGGTAAGGAGATAATGCGAGATTTACGATGGCGAGGTATTCCTTTCGCGAACACCCCTAATTGACTATTCATGGACAGATCCACTTTTCCCACCCCTTCTTTCCTCCTGATTGTATTTTGATTGAATGCAAGTATTACTATTTAACATTTTACACCAGTTGAATTAAAATAACATTAATTAAGCTATGCATATTAGAAATATTGATATACACAATTTCAAGTTACATACTTTTCTATTTTATTACCTTGGAAATATTGATATAAATAAGTTTCATACTTTGCTATTTGTTTACATAATACTGCCTTAGTTCTAGTACAAAAATCTTTCTCTGTTCATAATATTTTTTCACAAAATAAAACATATCTTAATTGCAGATATTGTTAATTTTATTTCAATTGTGCTTAACAGTGATTCATCTTAATCAAACGATTGAATACTTAGATATATCAAAGATATACAATTATCCGTATTTCATTTTAAACTCGATACATCTTGTATTTGATATATTTCAACTTTTGTAATATTATTTTCAGTAAGAAGTTTCATTCACATATAACCTGACAATGCGAAAAAAATTAACAAAAATCGCTGAATCCATACGAAAAGTAGAAATCCATATATCGCGTTATTATCTCCCATTTCTCGAAACGAGGGCGTCTTCGAGGGTTTCTATTCAATTGGGCACGTATATACTGAAAAAAAATCCTACATCCCAGTATTAAGGGATATCAATTGAAAAGGACGACAGATATGTGAACACCGGAGGCGCCGACGACGACGACATATAAGCGAGAGAAATAACTAATGCTCAAATGGAAATTCATTCAAAATACTATCAAAAGAGGAATAGATTGAAATTGCATAGGTTAATGGATAAATGGTAGGTTACAGTAGAGATAGATCTAACCGCAAACATAATATGACAAGGAAACCGCAAACCACAGTAACTATTGTTATGTCGTACTTCTCTTAACATAAAACAACCAGCTAATATAACCGTAAAATACTATTTTATTAAATAGTAAATGATAGATTAATTTTTCTTAAAAAACAGAATTGGAATTACTTATTAACTGCTGTTTGTTCAACAAGAATATTTATTAATTTTATGTATTTATTTGTAGTAATTGTATTATATTTAGCTCTATAGGAAGAGATCATAATTATATTGTACTTTTTACACTAATTCATAATATTTCAAAATAGGAGGACCATAACATTACTATTATACAAATACATCTGTTGTCACTATATGTACTTAAATGTAATAAAATAAAGAACAATATTAAAATTTACATCTTTGAAAAACATTAATTCTATTGCTTTGGTTAAAATAAAATTTAAAATTGAATAAAAGAAATCAATTCTCACTGGAATTTCGTCCGACCAGAAGTGCACTGTTGCTAGGGCAACTATAGGGATTTACTATATTGCGAAACGTCCTCTCGGTGCAAATAATTTAAGTAAATAAATGACGTGAACGAAAAAGGGTGCCCGAATAATAAAGGTGAATGGGCGTGTAATGAAAATCGTATTCGGAGTGTATTTCACAGACGATTAACAGAAATTATGCAAATATAATTCGCGCCTGTAAAAACAGTTTAATACAAATCTCTCGCGCCGGAAACCGACTTCGGCGCTTCCTGCAATAATATTAGGGTGGAATATCGTAAATCATAACAGGATTGCCAGCCGGAAACGGAAGCTGGGCTCGGTGGTGGATGACTTACTATTCCCTAGAGGAATCCCGCCCACTCCTAATGGAATCATTGAATCCGCAGGCAAAAATCAAACGATCCATGTAAATTAAAAGGAGTCGTAATGAAAAACTTTCTTTTTTATATGAAGTCCTTTTCAATTTAAATACCTTTTCTTTTATTACATTTTATTGTAGGGTACAACATATTTGTTAATTAAAAAAAATAATTTTCAATTCATAATGTCTGCGCATTGGCAAGTATTAAATTGAAATAGCATAATATTTTTTTTAATATAGTTAAAAAATCTCAATGTAAAGATACTCAAAAGCGTATCTACAAAAAGTAGTTATCACAGTTAGTCCCTTGAATTTTTCTCACAAATAATGTGGATTATTTAGTCAAATTGTACTTATAATAAAAGTTGCTACTTTTTATCTACTATTTTATTTACTATTATTCGTAATATTAAATTTACGTTAGTTTTTGTTTCATAAAAATCAATCAAAAAATTCGAAACAGAACCTCAATCACTTTCGGTGAACATAATTTTAGCAAAAGCTTTCCAGCAAGTTTAAACGTCTTTAAACACAGTAGTAGTGTTTTTAGAGAACGAAACCGTAGTATTATAGTTTTTCACTATTCCAATTTTTATAATATATTGACTGTTTTCGTAAGAAAAATTAAAAAATAATATAATATTAAAAAATGAAAAATCTTGATAAAATAACAATACATTTTTATAGAAGGAACACGTTTGATTGTTGAATTAAAACACTTGGTATGACTTCACTTGTAGGACAAGTAATTAGAAATTGTATAAAATTTACAAAAAAAAACAAATATTTGCAAAAATTATTTAAATTGATTTACAATGCCCAAAGAAATCATTTTGTAAAAAAACAACCGCATCTTTCTTAATAAAAGCGCAAATTTCTCAGCGAAGAGAAGAAATTTGTTACAATTTTTTAAAGTAAACAATCTTCAAAAGAATTAAATTTTTTTGAAAAAATACTCTATGAAAAGGCACCTGAAACCTTAAAAACCTAGAATAACATTTGATTAAAACTGTTTAGTAAAAAGACAATTGAATTTTTTCTTAAAAGAACAGTGGAAAATTGCTAGAAGAATAAAATGATCCATACACTTACACTGTGTATGGATTACCACCACGTAGTAAAGGTCGCAACCATTCTCTTAATAATAAAAGTAATAATATGAAAAATTATTTTCAATAAGCATTTCTGTACTATTTTGTACATTATGATTAATGTAAAAAGTTACCAGCTAACGGTTAAAACAACTACTCCTCGTATTAATGCACCGCCAGGCATTGAATTATATAACTGTTAACTTGATTGATAGATGAGACACTTAGGTGTTGAAAATCCATACTTAAGATTGAGGTAACGCAATTGTTTGATTTTCAAATATTGGTTTATTAAACACTACATATGTTTCGCCACACTATGGCTTCTTCAGGTGAAGTAAATATACAAATAAAATATACATTGTTTCTTATATATTATTTCAGGTTGGCGGGGGTGAAAATATTTTTAGTAGAGGGGAATTTGATAATTCCGTTTGTTCGTTCAGTAGATGGCTAGTGTGTTAATATCGATTAATTTCTAAATTTTCTAATAGGTTTAGTTTTTGTCATTTTCTTTTTTTATGAAGAATCTTGAAGTCTGGGTTGAATGTGTGGTTTTCTGCTAGAATATGGTTTGCGTATATTGATGATGATTTTTGGTGACTGAAACATTTGTGGTGTTCGTTGATTCGGTCCTCAAATGCACGTCCGGTTTGGCCTACGTAAATTTTCGGGCAATTCATACATTTTAGTAAATAAACTCCACTTTACTTGTTTTAAACTACTTTATATTTGTTGTTTTTTTATTATATTTGATAAGCTATTACGGGTTTTGTGTGCTATGTTGAAGTTTTTTAAGATTGCTTACTATTCTTTCGCTTAAGGGGCTATTGAATGTTATTATAGAGAAATTGTTTTTTGGTTCTGATTGAAGCAGTGGCGGTTTCAGGGGTTTCAGGGGGGGGGGGTAATTGGGTAATTACCCCACCTAAGAATTATTTATTTTTCCATGTACACAAATTAAAATTATCTGCGCAAGCACCGTTAGAAAAGTGATGACTTCCTTTGCACGGGGGGTTCCCTTTTCTAATAATACCCAATATTGATACTATTCGCCTCTTTGGTATCGTAAATCGTTACGTTGTTTTACATTAAAAGAGCGCGATTCACATTTCTTAGTTTAATTTATAATATTTCTTGTCTTACTTGGTTTAAATGTAAAAGATAGAAACCGAACTGTTTATACGTCGCATGTAAATCCTAAATTTTTAGTGATTGCTGATAAATTACCAATTTATTATAATTCGATCAATTACACATAAGGTATTTTTTGGATTTTATGAATAATATATGCATTCTTTTAAATTAATTTATTCCTGATTTTTGTTGTAATTAAATTAGTAAATGAAAATTGATAATCCACGTTGGATTCATTTTTTCAGAAAATTTAAAAAGACTGACGATTCTTCAACAAATAAAGATCGATCTATGTCAACAGTCAATTTAAATCATCCATCTACATCTTCATTGACATTTAGCAGTAGAAATCTTTACTAGCTTGTTCCCAGCATGAAAAAACAACATGTACATATAGTAATGTTGAAATTTACATTCATGTCGTTAAATTTAGTAATGTTAATGAAATTTAGAAATTTCGAATTTTAAATTGTAAAAGAAAACCAAATGATACTTTTGTTTTACCCTATTTTAGACAATTTAATTGGTTAATCTTTTCTAATTATTTAAACAGATTCTTTTGCAAATATCTCAGACGGTATCTCAACATTCTAAATTATCGGCTAAAAATGTATATAAGAAATAAATTAAATATGGAAAGACTTCGACAAATTGAAGAAAATAGACTAATAGACATAGATTAAAACCAATAATCAAAACATTCATATTTAGGGGAAACAAAATATTCCCTTACGAGATCATCGTGATGCTGGTTCTCTCTTAAATACAAAATCTATTACAAACGAGGGCAATTTTTGTGAAATTCTACTTTTCGAATTGCATCTGGTGACAACTTTAAAAAATCATTTGGAAAACCATTAAACATATTTCACAAATGTTTTATTCAACAAGGGGAAAAATACTGCCACATCTTTTAGACAATTTATAATGATGCAGTCAATATTTTAAACGAATTACAAATTAAAATGACAAAACCGCGAATAACAAAATGCCAAAGGAATAGACCAAACCTGGATCAACCTATTATAGCAGATTATTTTTATTTATCTTTTCCCCTTTTATCCATTATGGGTGTCAGACTTATTCTCTACAATATGTCTCAGTTAATTTCTTTTACACTTCTTTACCGCTGTTGCGTAGCTTGTGCTATTTTCTTATTTCTTTCCATTCTATTCCTTTTCTTTCCGCTGCTTGATGTACTTGCTCGTTCCAACCCTTCCTTGGTCTTCCCAATTCCCTCTATCTCTCTTAGGTACCTCATTTCCATTGCATTGGTTTTTCTGTTATTACTCTCTGTGGTTACTCACGATTCACTATTATAGTCCATCCGTTGGATCTTACGTCCTACGTCACAAACTATCGCTTCAAAAAACGACGAAAGTTTTACAGTGCGTTCTTTTTCTAACGCATTTGGTTTACTTTATCAGACCGAATATTTTTGTGTCGTTTCTCGAAGCGATATTTTGTGACATAAGACGGAAGATCCAAGGGATGGACTATATATAGCAGTTAATGTCTTTTATATACTTTTGTTTTTATTGTTTTTTTAATCTCTTTTTTCTCTAAGAATGTTTTCTTTATTGTGTTGTAGATCATTCCTGCTTTGCCTAGTTTTTCATCTTTTTCTGATTCTATCTTCCCTGTTTCCTCTAGTGTTGATCCCAGGTATTTAAGCCTATTTTGTGATTGCTCTCTTTTGATGATATTATATTTATCTTTTCCAGCTCTTTTTTGAATATTTCCAGGTTTTCTTCTGAATCTGCTATTAATGTTATGTCGTCGGCAAACATTAATACATATTTACATGTTTAATAGTTTTTAATATTTCTATTTGTGCTTTCGGCTCTTTGTTTGCTATTTCTTATTGCTTCGTCATTAAGTGATGCAAATAGTAAAGAGCTTAATATACAACCTTGTCTCAGTCCTGTTTTGGTCTTGAACTCCTCTGATTATTTATTTCCTATTCTTACTTTATTTTTGTTATTTCATTATTGTATTTATTATGCTTTTTATCCTTCTTGTTTCCAGTATATGCCATATGTCCTCTCTTCTTACCCTGTAATACGCTTTTTTAGGTTGTAATTCTTTTCCCTTTTTAATCATCTTTTCTGTTAATTGTCTCATTATGTATATTAAGTCTTGTTTGCTTCTATTTTTCTACATCTGTGTTGTTCTTCTCCCAGCTGTTCTATGATCTAATTTTCCTTTTATTCTTGCTTCTATTAACCTAGTAAACATTTTCCCAGGTTTGATTGTGAGTGTAATATCTCTGTAATTATCACATATTTTTGTGTCTCCTTTTTTGTGTATGGATATTATAATTCCCTTGTTCCATTCCTCGGGTATCTTGTGATTTTTGATAATGTCATTTACTATTTTCAAGAATTCTTCCTTCCCCTTTCCCCATATATTTCATCATTTCGGCTGTGATGTCGTCTTTATCTGGAGATTTTCCTAGTTTTATTTTTTTGATTGCTGCCTCCAGTTCTTCGATTCTTATTTCGTTGATTCACCTTCTATATCTCCGTGATGGTTTGTTTTGGTTATTTCATTAAAGAATTCTTTCCATCTTTCTAATATATTCTTTTCTTCTGTTATTATATTTACGTTTTTATCTTTTATACTTGGCTGGGTTAATGAATTTAATTGCTCATTTGTTTAATAGTGCTATTAAACATATTTTTGTTTTCTGTGAACGTTTCTTTCAGTTTCTTAACGAACTGCTCCCAGGATTGCTTTTTTGCTATCTTGAATTTTTGTTCCACTTTTTTATTTGCTATTATATATCTTCTATAATAATAAATTTAAAAATACGAAAACATTTCGTGAATCTACAACAATGAGTCTTACTAAGACTACAAAACAAATTAATTTGAAACAACTACTTCTGTAGCTAATACTTCGACAGACATTGAATAATACAAATTAATTTGCGTGTTACAAATAGTACAACTATTAAAGCAACACTAATTTGAATGAAATTATTTCTGTTGAATAAACTAATAAATGATAAAATGTACTTTAGATTGTTTAAATGTAACTATAACATGAAAAATTATGAAAAATGAATTTTAAACTGATTTCATTAAATTAAATTAGCAAAAGCAATTAAAGAAATCTAGCATTCAAGTTTATAATCATCTGCAGACACGTGTTTCGAACTTTCGCTCTCTTCAGTACAGCTTTATTATAAAATTGATTTTAAATAAAATAAAATAAATAATAAAACATTTCGTGAATCTACAACAATGAGTCTTACTAAGACTACAAAACAAATTAATTTGAAACAACTACTTCTCTAGCTAATACTTCGACAGACATTGAATAATACAAATTAATTTGCGTGTTACAAATAGTACAACTATTAAAGCAACACTAATTTGAATGAAATTATTTCTGTTGAATAAACATTGTTGTAGATTCACGAAATGTTTTCGTATTTTTAAATTTATTATTTAATTTTCTACAACGAACTAAAGGATTTTAATACATTTTATTATTCAATTATGCTCTAAGTGGGTATTTTTCCTTAATCCCGAACGTAATGATTTCTGAAGAATTCACTAATCCACCTCAGGTATAAATTCAGACCTTCAGTCGATTATATTTCATTCTTGTGTCAGTTGCCGTACATATCTGAGTAAGTTATTTATATTTCATTATATTTATTATCATATTTCATTATATTTATTTTAGTAAGTGTTTTTATTTGTATTTAAAATCAATTTTATAATAAAGCTGTACTGAAGAGAGCGAAAGTTCGAAACACGTGTCTGCAGATGATTATAAACTTGAATGCTAGATTTCTTTAATTGTTTTTGCTAATTTAATTTAATGAAATCAGTTTAAAATTCATTTTTCATAATTTTAAGGATTTTAATACATTTTATTATCTTCTATAATCTTATTCTTTCCTTGTTTTTATGTAAGTTTTCCAATTCTCTTCTTTTGTTTTTACAAATTGTTTTACCTCTTCTGACTATCATCTGTTTTCCTTCCTCTGTTTGTTTGATATAGTGATTGTTTCACAGCTTTCTTGGGCTGCTGCACTTATGATTTCTTTGAACCTTTTCTATTTGCTTTCTGCTTCTTTTATTTTGTTTGTCTGTTCTCTATTTTTTGATTGGTATTCATTCCTAGTTTCTTTCTTTTCAATTTTTGGCTTTATGTGTTTTTGTTTATTTTTGTTTTCGACTTCGTATACTTCAAGTGTTCAGCTTCTGTGTTAATTTATATTTTTACCAAGTAGTGGTCGCTCCCTATTTCAGCTTGTCTTATTACTTTAACATCTTTCACCTTTTCCATTCTTCTGCGTCTATTAAGGAGTAGTCTTTTATTTCTCTTTTCTTGGTCTAACTTCTCTAGTGTGTTTATGTATGTATTTGAATTTTGTGTTTGTCACAATGAGGTTGTTTGCTATACATAATTCTATACTTGTTTTTCCATTTTCGTTTCTGTTCTCATCTCCATACTTTCCACTGTATCTTTTTTGCTTTCTCTCTCTTCTTTTAGTTCTTCTGAGTTTTTTGTCATTTCTCTCATGGAGTCTTTAAACATGCTCTTTAATTCCTCCATTATCACATCGTTCTTAGATATATTTAGATTTTCCTTCTCCGTGAGTTTTTTTTCTGTTTTCATCTTCCTTTGTTTTATTTTTGTATCCTGTTGTTATTACAACGTTTTGTTTCACTGCTTCGTTTTTCTATCTTTTTCTATTCTCCATTGCTCATTTGGAATCCTTGGAATCCATTATTAGGGCTGTCGATATCTCTTTCTCTTTTTGTACTCATTTGTTTCTTTATTTCCCACTTCCTTTTAGTTTTAAATATTTTAACACTACTTATTTACTTTTCTATGGACTTTTGCATGTACGTGGTTCGCTGTTTTTAACACAACAATACCTAGTGTTTTATTGATAACAAACTGGCGAAGATTTAGATCCCACTTTACCTGAAACGTAACATGTGCAATAGCAATTAAGTCTGAATTGGCATTTTGGAAATTACAATGGTAAAAGAAAAATAAAATCAAAGAACAATTACCAGAAAATGCTTTAGATGTATACAGAAAATATGACCCGAATATTTACTGAACATATAAATAATTTTACAAATATTATGTACTCTTCCTGTTAGCGTTACTTCTGCAGAAAGACGTTTTTCTGCACTGAAAAGATTCAAATTGTGGCTACGAGCCACTATGTCTCAAAAAAGTCTAACCGAGTTAGCTGTATTACATATTCATTGATATATGGATATTAATATTGACAATAGTATTAAAAAGCAAAGAAAATTGGGTTTTTTTAAATAAATTTAGTTACAAAAATCAGTTTCAAATTTTACAAAATATATTATTATGATTTTATATGTGCTATATTTATTTCGGGTGTGATATTATTTTGTTTATGTTTAAAAATAATAGAATTATATTTTATTTATTTATGGAATAAAAAAAATATTTTCATTTCTTCAAATTACCCCCCCTAAGCCAGTAGACTGGAAACGCCCTTGGATTGAAGAGGGAATATAAGATTACTGATAATATTGGTTTGTTTTTGTTTTATTAGTTGGTTAATTATTGTTTTGTTGTAGTCATTTTTAACTGCTTTATCCCAATAATTTTCGCTCATCTTCATACCAAATTTCTTCCATGAATCTTGTTTGGATTTCTGTACCTGTATTTTTACTTATTTTCGTCTCTCTTTGTATTCTTCATGATTTAGCATTAAGTGTTCATATAATTTAAAGCACCGATATGTGTGATCTTTACTAATTTTTTAAACTAGATGAACTTTGTATAGATAAAGACTTGGCATATAATCTTTTTTAATTCTAGGATGATCTTGATGAGACTTGTTTACTACTGACATAATCAACACAATTAACTTAACATTGGCTGACTAATTGGTGTACTTTTCGAAATATTTGCATTTAATAATACATGGCCATATTTTACAATGTAATGTAACACAGCCAAATTCTACAAAACACTGATAATATCTGTAATCGTTTACGTTTTGGTTTTTCTTATCTTCACTTGTTTTATTTCAATCATAAATTTCTTTTAATATTATGACACTTGTAATAATAATATATCTAACCATGATGGCGTTTCATATATAGTTGAAAGTTTCACATATATTGTCTATTGAAAATATGCTTTTCAGCACTTGGAAGCAAGAATTACAAATATATACGTGACGAGTGTATTGTTAAATTTCCTAAATGTAAGTCTGATAAAAATCAATTATTGGATTCCAATAACAATACCGTGTTTACAGCTATCGGAGAAACTAATTAACAGATAACAAACATATTTACTATTATTTAGAACATGCAACATAAAAAATAACCTTAAAATCTGAGAAAAATAAAACTCTAACTAACCCTCAAAGAATAATTCTACCACCTAGAGTCAACTCATGTAATCTTAGATGGCAACAAAATGGTGTGAGCAGATTTTAGTTATGGTAATATAAATAAAACTATTTTGGAAAAGAAACAATTATAAGCATCACCTCTAAATCAACGACCGAAACGAAAACCAGTTGGAAAAATTTAAAAACAGTGTCAAATAAGTTGAAAATTCAGAAATTATTCTACTGAACATTACAAAAATTAAAAGAACATAAAAGATAGGTACGGAAAGGTAGTGACAAATGAGAACAAAATAATGCAAATATGGAAAAACTGGAGATGACAGGTACAGAAACACAGACCAAAAAAAAACCGGAAGAAGAGGACAACCAAATGGACAGCGATATGAACCAAGCTGAAGAAATTACAATACAGGTACAGAAACACAGACCAAAAAAAAAACCGGAAGAAGAGGACAACCAAATGGACAGCGATATGAACCAAGCTGAAGAAATTACGGAAGAAGAGACAAAAGAGGCTATCAAAGAACCGAAGAATGGAAAAGCATCAGGCAAAGATGAAATAACAGCAGAAATGATTAAAAACATGCGAAGCGAAATATTAAAAAAAGGAAAGATAGAAATAATTCTACCCATATACAAGAAAGGAGTCAGACATACCAGGTAAAGTAATGGCAAGAATACTTGAAAAAATAATCAGAGACAAGGTAGACACTACAATAGAATGTAGAATACAGATTTAGAAGAGGAAAAAGCAACCAATATTTATTTTTCATACTGAGGCAAGTAAGCGAAAAAATAATAAAGAAGAACAGAGAGGCACATGTATGTTTTGTGAACCTAGAAAAAACATTCGACGGAATAAAGAAAGAAGACAAATGGAAAACTTTAGAAGATAGGGGAATAGGAAAGAAAATAATCAGAACAATCCAAGCCATGTATGAAAATAACAATAATATCGTAAGAACAAATAACGAGGAATCAACAGAGTTCACATCAAGAATAGGAGTTAAGCAAGGATGTGCCCTAAGCCCCCTCCTGCTTCTGTTCCGTTCTGTTTCGATTCTGCAATAAAATATGCAAAAAAATATGAAAACACTGAAATTATAATTTTGAAAGATGAAAAGGACGGAAATAACAGAACTACTATTAGCAGAAGATATTGTCACAGTAGCAGAAACCGAAATAAACTTACAAAAAAATATGCAAATACTAAACAGGGAACTTGCAAACTTAAATATGAACATACACCTATAAAAGACAAAATCAATGGTAATAACAAAGGCGTGTAAAACACACAATATTATGATAGAAGGAACAACAATAGAACAAATAGGAAGCTATAAATACCTTGGGACAATTATTGAAAGCGATGGCAAGCTAGACAAAGAAATAGAAGACAAAGTAGGAAAAACTGGGAAACTATACAACATGATGAAACATATCTTCTTTGGTAAGAAGAAAATACCTAAAGAAATAAAAACAGAAATAGTAAAAAAAAGTGATAAGACCTACGTTAACATATAGCAGTGAAATCTGAACAATGACGGAGCAAGGAAAAGGGAGAATAAACGCAACAGAGATGAGATTTCTTAGGAAGATAG